>VZTJ01001971.1:1686439-1710559 GCA_013397795.1 Orthonyx spaldingii
GGGCGCCGCTGACCTCGGGCTCCGGCGCGGGGGGCGGCGCGGTGGGGCGGCCGGAGCAGCCGTCGGTGGGACTGAGAGGGCCGGGCCGGGCCGGGCCGGGCCGGACGCAGGCGGGAAGGGAGCCGGCTCGGGGGGCAGCGCTGCAAACATCCCCAGGCGTTCGCGCCAGTAAGTAGATGGGTCCCGGGCAGCGGCCGCGGCGCGGGGAAGGGAGGAGGGTGCGTGGGGCCGAGCTGGTGGGGACTCGGCCGGGCAAGGCGGGCGGGGCAGCCGGGGCGGGTGTCACCGCCACAGCTCTCGGCCGAGCCCCGTGTCTGCCTCTGCCCCGGGTGCGGACCGAGCCGGCGTGGCCGCCTGCGGGCTCTGCCGGGCTGGGGAGGTGAAAATCCCCCTGCGGGGACGGCGGCAGGAGCAGCCTTCGTGTCCGGGGAAGGGCGTGTGGCCGTCCGGCGGATCTTCCCAGCCCCTGGCGGTGCGTGTGCCAGGAGTGCGGGGCTGTCACACAGGACAGGACGGGAGCCGCCCGTGGAACTCCTGTAGCCGGCCCTAGTGCCCCCCCTCTCTCGGGGGAAACTGACAGGCTGAGTGTCCACCTTCCAAATGGTGCTTAGGGCCCGGAAGAAATCTTGGCAGGACCTCGTTCCTCCATAGTGTCCAGGCCCCGAGGAGGCCGAAGAGTCAGAAGAAGAGGGATATCTTCGTCCAACTGAGTTCAACTGTGGTTAATCTCCTGAGCAAAATTAAAGCCTTCTGATTCTAGCACTGTCAGTAAATCCTGCTGTGAGAAGGAGAAGAGAAAAGAAAAGAAAAGAAAAGAAAAGAAAAGAAAAGAAAAGAAAAGAAAAGAAAAGAAAAGAAAAGAAAAGAAAAGAAAAGAAAAGAAAAGAAAAGAAAAGAAAAGAAAAGAAAAGAAAAGAAAAGAGAAAATATCGTTCAGGAGAATATATCAAAAGTAACTGAACGTGATCTCGGCTTTATCCCATTTCCACAGCGAAAGCCGTAAACCGCTCTAGACTTTTCCTCAGCTGACAGGTTTGCCGGACACACAGGCAGGAAACTTGGCCGGGGCCGGAGTCCACAGCGCCTCCCGACCCCACAGAGCCGGGCGCCGCTCTCCGCACCCTGCGGAGACGCTCTCCTGGGGGCTGCCCGCTCCTCCCTGAGTCCTTTTCTCCCGTAAAGCTGGGGTGAAACGAATGAACAGAAATTATACGGTGACGGCGACAGCGGCAGAAAACCGCGAAGGGTCGGGGAAAAACCCCGACCCCGGTTTGGAGGCTGCTCGAGGGGCGACAGCTCCCCCCCCTCGTCCCCGTGTCCGCCGCTCCGGAGCTGACGCGCATCTTGGTTTGGGGAAGCTCAAGTCCAACGCGGATAGAGAAGAGGAAGGCAAAAAGATGCCGTCGGGGGAAGCAACAGGAGGGGTCCTTGTCCTCACCTCCAACAGCGCGAGCTGCTCCTGCGATTCCCGCTCCCCGACGGGCTTGGGGTTTCCTCGGGATGGGGCCGGGGACGATGCCGGACATGGAGCTGCCGGTGCACCGCGGGGCGAGAGGGGCGAGCACTGGGACGGGAAGAAAAAGTAGACTTGTCACTCGAAAGGAATATTACTAATAATTTTCTCTCCCCTTCCCCGGCGATGTCGCTGCTTCCCAACGCCCCTGGCTGGGCTGTGCGGGCCAGTCCCGCCTGCAATGCCGCAATATTCCCCTCACGGGACGGGGCGGCTGGACTCGGCTGCACTCAGGCTCGCCAGGGCAAAGGAAGGATTTGGGAAAGATACGCGAGGTTAAATCCCGAGCACAGGGAGTCTTGCCAGGAAAGTCGTTTCGAAAATAATAAGCAGCCCTTCTCCAGCACGATTGCTGGTCGTAGCATTGCCTGACGCGTCCAGCCTTCCCCGCTGCTTTCCTTTGCAGCTCGAAAGAAAGAAAGAAAGAGAAAAGGATAGATGAATAAAAGAAGGAGGGATAAAGGCAGAGAATAAAGGGAGGGAAAAGGAAAGGAAAGAAAGAAAGAGAGAGAAAGAAAGAAAGAGGGAGAAAGGAAGGAAGGAAGGAAGGAAAGAAAGAATGAAGGAAAAAAAGGCACAGCAGAGAGGTGCGTGGGAACTGTCACTCGTGGGTGCAGCCACGTGGGAGGAGACCGGCCCGGACACTTTCCGGATGAGCCGGCGGAGAGCGGCGGGGCCCTCCCGTCTCGTCCCGTCCCGTCTCGTCCCGTCCCGTCCCGTCCCGTCCCGTCCCGTCCCGTCCCGTCCCGTCTCGTCCCGTCCCGTCCCGTCCCGTCCCGTCCCGGCGGCGGGCGGTGGGTGCGCCCGGCGGGCGGGGGCCCGCGCTGCTCACAGAGCGCTGGCTGCACTCGTCGCTGTCGCTCCGCACCGGACAAATTTCCGCCATCCCCTGGCCAGGGGTATTTGGGATAGTGCTGCGGAGAAGTCCCAGTTCAGTCAATAGCGAAAGTGCCCCCGACGAAAGCAACGAAATCAACCCCCGGGAGTCAGAAAACCAAATGCTTTACTATTCCGGGAGTCGGAGAGGGTGAAAAATACGGCTAGGTGGTATCTACGTCAAATTAACCTGCTCTATCCTACCTTTTAATTCCTATTTACATAAAGGCAGAGAGGTGTGGTGAGGAAGGGAAACGTGCCTTTTCTGGAAAGGCAAACTGCTCGGGGAAACTCAGAGTACCAGATGCCGGAGCGTCCCGTCCCGCGCAGCACCGGCACCAAGCCGGACTGTGGGGTACTCAACCCGCTGCTTATCCGGCGGCGGCTGACAGGAAAGATTTTGGGTTTAGAGGCTAATCTGAATGGAAATCGTGCGTTTTCAAATACTGGATTTTAGTTAATGAATGCACTTTAAGACAGTGCCCGATTTTGAATTATCATAGTTTGGTATGGAAATTTGATGTACTTTGCTCTTGCATAGTGCCACTATGACAGAATATTAAATCTTGTGCTCCCCCTTTACTTTATTGACCTGACCGGCAATGTAGAATCTAATTAGTGATATGAAAACTGTTTACGCCAGTGTTATGTATTTTTCTTTTGGGTTTATTAGAAGCCTATTCGTTTTAGCTGTTTATTGCTATTAATTTTCACTATCTGTGCTTGTTTTAAATTTAATTTTGACATTTGACAGCCTTGCTTTCAGTATAAAAGTAGTTATAACTGTTAGCACTACAAATAGTTGTTGATACAATTGAAGAAGCCAAGATCACTGCATTAAAAGAAAGCTCTCACCTGGCTGTCTGTGAGAGTAGTGATTCTACGAAGGGGTTGTGCTGCACCGCATTGGGTGCTAAAGCTGAAATTTGGTTGTTTCTAAACACCGTGCACTTTATTTTAGAGAGGACAGCTAAGATTCCCTAACTGCATGCTGCTTTTGCTCAAGATATACTAATGGATTTCATTTAGATTGACGGTATAATTCAGATTGATAGTATCTTGTCATCTGACACTTTGACATCGCCAAAATGAATAGGCTGAAAGACTGTTTTAGTTCTTGTGTTTATCACGAATTTGCTTTCTGGTAGCACGGCAATATGAAGGCAGTGACTGGAAGGGGATGAGAAGGCTGTCCTGGCTGCTGTGGTAAAATTCTGCGGACAGATAGACCCGTAGATAATATTCCTCTGCCTGGATAGAGAAAAATTCTTCTCCATTCAGATAATTTTAAACTCGTTGGCAACAAGGGGTCAGAACAAATCCTCCCCATTCTTTAAGTATGAAACTGGCACAATTAATGATATCTTCAAAGTATTCTGTGAAAGACAACAGGATCAGATCCATACCAGGCATTACTTCTGGAGATAATTTAAACTTAAAGGAAATAACTAACAGACATTCCAGTGCAGTTGATTAAGGATGACATTTTATTTTTCATATTTAAATACTGATTTGAAAAACTTCTGGAAAAAACATGGCACAAAACCTTAGTAATAAAATGTAAAAAGTAAAAGACTAATTAATTAGAGATGTGCAAATTTTTAATCTTCTGATATATGATATATGTTACCAAAAGTAGGAAATTAGTTTCCATAAACAATAAAAAACACTTAATCAACAGTTTGCATGCAATTCCTTTTTTTTTTCCCGGTAATGACTGCACCTGAAACCTGCATTTTATATAGAGAAAAGATTCTAGAAAATCAATTTGAGTGTTTCTGCAGCTATCAGACATGCCATAGTAATAGCTAACAGTGAAATATTTTGCTGTCTTTGAAATTTCAGGAAAAAAAAACCCAGAACAAACCTGTCAGTATTATTTAATTTTAGTTGGTTTATAAAACTTACATTACCTCCAAAATATAGCCACAGAGCTGAGACTGTGATACACATTTCCCATGTGCAGTGCTCAGACAGTGGTGCACATTTGAGGCACGCCGAATGGGCTAAACCTGACAGTCCTGGCAAAAAAAACTTGTAACGTAGTTTGGAATCATATCTGACTTTCATAGTGTTGAAGGATAATAATGCTGCTCAAAGGCCCGTATTTATTTTCACTTTTGCCTTTATGTTCTGGCCCATATTCACACCTAAAATATCAACATTCTCAAATGAGCAAGTTTTCTTTTTATTTCTGCCCTTCCACATCACTTGCAGTTATTTGCATGCTTATTACTGTAAACTTTCTCCATCACACTTGATACCGAAACTCACACAATGACTTTTAAGAACCCACTCCCTCACTGCTTTAGATGATAATTACTATGTTATTCTTTAGGTCACCTAGAGTATTTAAATATCAGCTGTAAACAGGGTGGGATATGGATACAGAGTACAGGAGAACTGCCCTCATGCTCCCCCCAAATCCTCCCCATCAGAAACCCCAGGGGCGCTGCTGGTAAGTAAACTTCTCAAATATTTACAGTTATCTCAGTGTAAAAGCATTGGTATTCTAACAAATAGAGATTTAAATGTTTTGCCATCTCAGAAACAAGTGTAATGCAATTTAGTTTTCACAGCTATAGTGAAAACAAATAAAGTCATAGAAATTATTGAATAATTCTTCCACTACACATTCAAAAGCATGGAAGACTCACTAGAGAGGAAGAAAAAAAATCCTTGTCTCATTTTGTATCTCAATTTTAAACAATGCATGTTTCCAGTGAATATTTACAGGTTGATAATAGGCTAGTACAAATTCTAGAAGACACAACAAAAATTTTCTGCAGTCTATTCACAAACCTTTGCCATGTCTCAGTGTTTGGGGATGGGCGTATGGACTGCCTTCACCACCCCTGAATAGAAGTCTATTGTGTGGGCTTGTTCCATTGGGATCAATGGGACGACATGTGCAATGAGATGCTAATGAACACCAGAAACGATGGTAAAATCTGGCCTGACTAAGGCATAAGGCTGTTTTTATAAATCACTTCTGAGTCTCTTGCTATACTTCTTTCAGCTGAGCTGTTGAAACTTCAAATATTCAGGGAGGCTTTACTATATAAGTTTTTTGCATCATTTAAATCACATTTTCCTACCCTTACAATATGAAAAATTCTCCATCCTTATCTTGTTTAAAGTTGCGGCTGAAGGCAGTCCATTTTCAGTGACAATTGCACTGTTAATGTAAATGTGATTCCAGAAATGGAAAATAAAATACACTGGAGGAAAATAACCTCAAATACAAGTATAAAAGAGAAGAATGATGGTCAGAAAGCAGGCACATAGGAAAGGATAGCGTTGCTAGTGTGTAGCCTGATGGTCATTTCCCCACCACACCTACAGAATCCCCTGTCAGAAATGCTCATGTCTCGTGTAAGGGGGGTGACAACTCCAGCCCATCTCAGAGAAACCCCCAGACAACAGTGCAACTGCAGGGGCAGTAGTGCCTGGTGAGTGCTTAAAGCCAGGCACAGGGCTGCAGTGCTGTAGGAGACAGCTGGTTTTCTTGATCCTCCCTTCAGCCTGGGCTGGGACATAGCATGTGTCATTTGAATGGAAAACCTACAAACCTGTGGATGTAACATTGGAAGCCTGTAATTCTTGGCAGCTTGGAGCAGGCTTAGAAGTTCTCAGACACAATAGTATTGAGGATCATAAAAGTCCCACCTCTATCTCTTAAAAGAAAGAGAGAGGGAGAGAAGACAAGGTCCACCAACACCATCTTTTCTCACCAGCTTATGGCAGAGGTTAATTATTAACTATCGAAACACTGACACACTGTGGTGTTTGTTTGCTTATTACGAGGCCTGTCAGGGCCAGAACCAAACCTTACTGAAGCTGACTGATGTCTCCTGGTTTCAATAGACTTCAGAGGTCAGGCCCCTAAACTTCAAATCACCAATGCTGTTCCTCGCATAAAGAACCAGTGAGCTCTTTGAGGAAGCGCTTAATTACTCCGATGAGATCATTTAGTTTTTAAACAAAAATGCTTTAATTGGGGGCAAACCCTTTCATATTTGTTTCCCAAGAAGGAAATCGATTAGCAAAATGTTAATAATGAGATTTTAAAAGAGCCCATGCCAGCCATAGACACCGAGCTCAGCTAAGGGAGCTCACATTTTCTTTTCAGCTGCCAATGCTAAGCAAAACTGTTTTCAGGGAAGGACCCATGGATGGAACATAGGTCATATTCTCTAGTTTGCTAATACCACTTCTGTAATCATTTTTCCTGTTATTCTTTTGCACCCGAACCAAAGATGAGTGTCTAGTAGCAGCAGTTTCATATATCCAGATGTAACCTGAAGCCATCATCCTTGTCAGGAAGATACTTCCTTGCAGAGGTGCTTAGTTGGGTCCCTGGTGAAACACTACCTTCATATGGAGCTCAGTGGCTTCCGATACTGCCAGCCAATGGAATTTAGAGAGGAAATACATGGGACATGAGCAATTCCTTTGTGGAAGTTAGTGTCCCTAGTACTCTGCCTGGCTGTCAGAAAGACTGGCAGCATGGGATGGAACAGAATCTTAGGAGCTACAGCTTTTTCCCAACCAGTTTGTACACAGCAAAACAAACAGCTGGCACTGGTCTTATGCTAACCCCTTTTTTCTTTCAGGTATTTTGTATACTCAGGGAGGGGAGAGTTCTAAGGTTCTTCCAGACACATAGAATGTATTTCTGGAGTGGGATGACACACATAATCCAGTTTTGCCAACAATTACTGCCTGTAGTATGGCAAAAGCAACAGACCCAAAAAATATGGATACACTGAGATGTATAAAACCTTCCCTAAGGGGAATACTGTGTAAATTGCTTAGATAGATAGATAAGACTAGGCAGCAAAAATCAGAAGTATACAAGGTAAAGGAGCCAGAAATTATATGTATTTTTAATTTTATAGCTCTGCATGACTGATGATAGCAGATGCAGTGAAAAATAATTATTCTCATCACTTCTGAAAATAAAAGTCAATTAAAAATTGCGTTCATAGGTACATATGTTTTGAGTGGTCTTCTCATCAGCTTTTTCACTAAGAGAACCTCTTCTCCTCATCTGGTGGGCACCCAGAGTGGATAATCAGTATGTTGCGGTTCAAGATTTTGCAGATATCACTACCTTTTTCCTAAATTGCAAAGGCCTAGTCTTGCATCATTAGTATATGTGAACTATTCAGAACTCCCTGAAGATTAGGGGAGCGTGTACAGACCTGATAACCTCCCTGGTTTTCAGTATTTTAAGGGTTTCCATCTATCTGAATTCCTACAGAGTCCTTTGTATACTGCAAAATTTTGTGACTTTCCAAATTCACTAGAATCCACACACTTAGTTCCTCTAATCTGGATATTCATGGCACCCTTTCCCACAAATTTTTATTGAAGTAAGACTTGGAGTTGCAAAAATAGTGAGTTAACAAAATATCAATTCAAACCTGGTGCATTTTACTAATGAGATAAAAGACCCACTGAATTTTGTACTGCCTTACTCTGGTATTAGTGAATTCATATTAAATATATTGATTTCAGCCAATACTCACTCAGGATGCCATGCCTTTTAAAGATAAAAATAAATGGAAATAACTAAGAGATCATCTTTGGTATTTTAGCAACATTTCAGTTTTCTTATCTAATTTATATTATTATTATTATGTTATTATATAATTATTTTCTTATTATATTCTTATATATTTAATATACTCTGAAATTTAATTTCTGGACTGAAAATTGGAAAACAAATACACACTTATTGGAATTTTTTTTTTAAATCACCTGAAGGACGTTCTTCAAGGTATAAAAAGTTTTTTTTGTCTATTTGCTTGGTTTTTTAATCTGGCTGTATATGAACCTGTCCCTCATAAGTCACAGCAAACAATATAGTATTCCACAGGAGCTTTTATCCTAGTGAGCAGAAAGTGAGCAGAAAGACTGAACAAAAGAATGAATGAATAAATTAATTGATGAATGTATTTTAAAATGGCTCCACCTGCTCTGCTTCAAAAATCTCTCACTATACTACAGAGAGGTTTGTTACACTGACTAATATTAAAGTCTTCCTCCTGATTTTTGAACAAGATGATTTTTTCACAGTTGGAGTGATTGCCAAAATGCAAGTTATGCAACATAGATTCTGATGTGTCTAATATCAGGAAATCACCACCTAAAGGCAACAAGAAAGACAGTCTATCTAAAATGAAAAGGGAAAAAGTAGATTTTCCCACTGCTTTTTCAGAAATACCTAATGCACTTGCTTCATCTTAAGGATCTGCCTTGTTAGCATGAACTGTTCAATAACATGATGAATTTAACTTAATATGAACAAAGGCACTCTTTTAGGAAATTTTTGCCCTTATGTTCTAAACCCAGTGATGCTTTCTTGTCTTACATCAAGAGACAAGATATATGGTAACAAACTGCACGGGACAGGACCTTGATTTGCCTGCCAAACATCAGCAGAATATGCCAAAAGTTTGCAGAAGGGCTGCTCTAAAAAAGAGAATGGGGAAAGCCGCGATACTTGTAGTTCCTTTTTGGGGTTATAGCAGAGCCCCACTGGTGGCACTGAAGGAAAGGAGTTGGTGGCTAAGGGGTGTTGGATTAAGAGTGGTGGGGGAGGGATTTGTGCTCCCCCCCCCGTCCCAGACAAAGGTCCCTGTCCCCCGCAGGAAGGTGCTGAAATGCAAAGCAAGCTCCCAGCTCCTTTTCTCTCTCTTGGTGGCATTTGGAAGTGTAAAGCTTTGAATACCAATTGCTTGAACTGGACATATGTGAATCTCTTCTAATCCTACTAATCCCGTCCCCAAGTGCTTCTTTGTATGTGGAGGCAACACACATAGATCTAAGTGAAAGTGGCCGTAATCCTGGAAATGTGGAAAAATGTCCCAGTGTGGGAGTTGGGAGAGCGAAAAGCTCCCCAGCGGAGGGAACCCGCTGGAAGAGCATTGTGTTTGTGGGGTGAGCGAGGGGCAGCAGTGGGGGCAGGGGAGACATGAAGGAGAGCTCTCACCTTCCCTGAGCCATGAGGAGGAAAGCAAACCCACCCAGCGGGAAAGCTCCCTTTGCAAACAGCCATCGCACACTTGAGCAAACCCGCAGAACTGAGACAAAGTTTCCAAACGCTGGGAAATTCACCCACCGGCAGCTTTCAGCAGTGTGAGCTCAGCAGGCAAGGCACTAATGTGCTGACTTCATTATTTCCCGACCTCGCCTCACTGAATGGCAGATTTGTGTAGGGAACGGTGCACTATCACTCTATCCTTCCCTGGCCACAAAGATAGGGAGAGGAGCTGGGATCATGTACCCAGTCAGTGGTCCGGGGTCTGTCTTGTGGGGGGACCCTCTTACCCTGCACAGATGTGAGAAGGGGGCCAAGGAAGCAGATCTTTGCTGAACAGTAACGGGGCAGCAGAGACGAAGCCAGCTTGCAAGTGACCGGATGTGTTATTCATTCGGCCTCTCTGCAAGCTGATTTCAGGCAACAAATCCTCTAACTTTACATAGGAAAAAGGGTAGAGGCGGCAGAAGCTTCTGTGTCTTTGATTCAACACTGAAACCTCAGCATCTGACCAGGCTGTTATTTAAAATTAACATCCACCTGGATACTAACAAACCCTATGGGTTTTCCAAATATACAAGTCATATAATTCAGCCACACGAATTTCCCAAATGTCAGACAGCTAATTTACATTTCCTTGGCTAGTCACTGAATAAAACGTGTTTATACCCCACAGTAGATCGTGTACAAGGAAATTAATCTGGTTTTTGTATGCGCTTTCAAAAGATTTTAAAATATGGAGCAATTGATAACATTATTTGCCAGGCAAATCTTTATTTTGCTCAATAAATCTCTAAATAAAACCATGTTAGGTAAGAAAATCTAAGGCTATATATTCTCTTGGAGTTGACTTTTTTATTACCTCACCAGACTTTGTGCTTTCATAAATAAGTGTCAACTGAAATTAACCTGCTGTTTAGAGATAGTATAAACCATCCCAAAATCAGCCTGGGGACTGCAAGTCCTTTTATTTTTATTTTATTTTGTTTTTGCACATGAACTTCCTGAATGTCACAGGGACAGAAAATGAGGATAGATCTTTAACTTTGCATGGATAAAGCAATAAGATTGCCTCTTGGAAACATGCTGAGCCAAAACCCACAATGCACTAAAATCACTTCATTAGCAACAAATAGCCCAGGGAAGAGTTTTGCCATGTGCATCAGAGAGCACATAGGATAAAATAGGGTGAGAATAAAACTCTAGCTAAGCCTAGTACTGGTGGAGCTCTGTGGACTTGAGCATGTTGTTGGGCACAGAAACACTGCTTGCATGGAGAACTAGTCTTGGCATTCAAGGGACACTGCCGATTTTGCACTGACAACCTCCTCAAGCTCCAGCAGTGCTGCCCTGCCTGCAGCCTGTCAGGGGGAGGGGGCCTGGGAGAGTACAGCCCTTCAGGGCAGAGACAGTCCACAGAGCCAGGGCATATTGGCACAGTTGTTCTCTACTTTAGACTTCCCAGACAGGGAAGAGAAGGAAAACAATTTGTTCATAGGGGAATCTAGCTTCATTTGTATTAAAGAGCACTGTGGCCCAAGGGTGTCTGTGGTGTTGTCTCCCTCAGGACACCAAGCATTATATGGGCAAAGCAAGGATGCCATTTTTTCTGTCAGTGCTGAGAATTGTGATGGATCCCAGACTGTCTCCAGGCCCTGAGTCCAGAGGCAGCAAGTGTCCCATGTCCAAATTGCTGGGGTGTCCTCAAGAAGAAGCTGTCCACAGGGGCTCTTCTTGCCAGCTGGAAGCCGTAGCTGTGTGGTAGCCAGATGGCCATTTCATGGCATGACCGATAGAGCCTTCAGCCTTACTCATGCTCCAGCACTTGTGGTGCCATAATGACCTTCAGCTGCTGTAGATGATATTGTCTCCCCCTGAGACCCCTGAGGCCCCCTGAGACCCCTCTGTTCTATTTTGAACAGGACCCAGCTCTCTCCACAGTCCTAGCCTGCGCAAAGGGGTGGCAGTGGGGCCTGTAAGAAAAAGGTGTCCTTGACACGTGAGCACAGGCAATTTTTGGAGGATTGCATCAGGACAAAATTTTTATGAAGCTGCCTGTCCTCCCAATCTTCATCTAGTCGCTCCACCCATCTAACTGAGATGTGCCCTGAAGGAGCAATGCAGCTCCCACCAAAGACCCATTTGTTATGAGACAATAGTCAGTAAAGCTGCAAGTGTGGTCAATATTAATGTCATGTCAAGCCGAGGCAACCCAGTGTTGCACAAGGCAGTGGAAATACGGCACATGGGACACAACTGATGTCAGGACAAGATATCTTGAAAGACAAGGTCCTTCTACAAGTGCTTCAAATGCTGGTAGGCAAGGGACATGCCTGGGGGTGACCTATAAGGTAGGACAATGCAGGTATGGCCGGATCAGCCTCAGCCTATCATGGAGCTGTGCAAGGGAGTGGGCTGATGCCAGTGGACTCATTTGCAACCAAAATCTGTAGCATAGGCATGGAAGTGTGCCACAGTGAAGAAAATGGAGCCTAGATGTTGCTATCTGCTTGTCTATCATCACCTTGGCTCATCAATTTTTGGACACAGGCAATATTTTTTCCCCAAATTATGCCATATATGAAGGGCATTATATCCAGGATACATAAGATAGGATTTTCATTGTCACTCTCTTTGATGGACTCACACCAACAAGGGATCTGACCCTATTTTTATAATCTGCCTCAAATGCCAACCATTAGAGTCTGCTTCAGTTTAAAGCAATGAAGCATTAATATCTTTTAAAAGAATTTAGTTTCAAATGATTGCCAACCAAATGAAAAGATGTGGCACCCTATAGGCCACTGAAATGAATTGGGTGAATTTGGAACTTAGTATTTACTGTTGGGATCTACACAAATTCAAGAGCCAAAGGCAAGATTAGTCGGATTAGTGCTTCAGTGGTCCTTCATTATCCATTTCTCCCACAGTGACATGATTCGTGTCTTCAGTTAACTGTGCTTATTAAATTAAAATTATGAAGAATTGAAGTAAAAGTACATAAGTAGAAGGAGGGTGTTGAATCTTGCTAATCTTGTTTAGAGTGTTACTGCATTTCATTAAATAGAAAATTTCATTGAGGTTTCCTGCATGTTCTTCTGGTGTTAAGTCTAAGAGTCTCACTCTGACATTGGAAAAGAGAAACACAGAAATGTATTACAGGTCCGTTACTTACCACATGGGAGACAGGCAGAAAATAAAACTGGGTCCACCTGAACATGGAGTTTCTGAGCACAGACCACTCTTATTTCTCTAGTTTACTTTGCTTTCTAGGCTGTGATAACAACTGGAGAACCACTTGTGTGTTTGAGAATCCCAGTCTGTCTCCTGTGGGGACAGCAGAGAGAGAAGGAGCCCCTTAATGGTGTGAATTCAGACTTGGCTCTGCCACAGACACTCTCAACATTAGGCCAGTTTTACAACTGTCTTGCACAAGGATATCCTGATGCACTGGAGAATCAGGCTGCTCTTCTGGAAAGTGAGCTTATTGATCAGTCGGGCCTGTGTTGTGGAAAAGTCAGAGACATATAAGTAACTTGACCTGAAAAAGTTGTCTTTTACTGGAGCATCACCAGACATGAACTATAAGGTTGGGTCCAGTCACAAAGTAAAAAGAGGGAAGGGGATTTGCATGTGGCACAGAAAATAGAAGGGGCCATGAGCATAATATCTATTCAAGTCTTCAGTTAAGTCAGCAGCTGAATCTGAAATCATCTCAACTAGTTACACATCATGTGGATAGAAACTGTTTCCCAGGGCACATTTCGAACAGCCTTTTAAATAGCCTGTTAAATGAAAATAAATATGATCACATTACTTTTTAATTTTTCACTATTTCAAACCAGGTTTAATTAGGCACACTGCAACCTTGAAAAAATCTAAGAAACAGGGACATGATATTGATTCTTTATTATCACTTTAATTGTCTATTCTGATGTGTTAAAACTGAAACAATCTTCCAGCTGCAATGTCTAATGAACTCCAAGATCAAACATGATCTTACTAATTATGGAGTTAATGAGGACAAGTTCACAGGCAGAGTTAAGTTAGTAACTACATGTTTCAAAGTATCTTGAAGCTCAATGAGATCTTCATTTGGTGTTATAATGGTATACAGTTTGCATTTCTTCTTTCTGAACATGTTACAGAAGGGCACCCTATGTATGGTATATGCTGCTAATCGTGCAAACGACACAAAGACAACTTCAATAAATTAGGAGACTGGCTGTTTATAAATCAACTAAACGTTGAAATCTCATTTACATTTCTGCTATCCCATGTAATGTGTTTACACACAAATACTGCCAACATTAGCATGGGAGGGGGACAAATTTAAATTCCACAGCATGTTTCTGAAGCCAAACCATCAAGAAAAGGCAATCAACATTGTAAATGAGCATACAGGCATTTAGATATTAAAAAAAGAAGCACTACTAAATCAGGCCTTTGAACCCAGATAGCAAAATGAACCTTACAGCCATGTCCATTTCAAGGGCATGCTTACACTGGGCACAAGTGGGATAGGACAATCAAATCAGTGCTATGTTTGAAGCAAGCTATTCTTCTCAGTCCTGCTAGGAAAGCTTGTATCTAAAAATTGTTTCTAGGACTGTTTGTAGTCAGAGTTTATTCTCTATTTATTTCCTCCTTTACCTGGTTTCTCTTTTAAAATTGATGATAACCTTGGAGTTATAGCTGTTCCTTCTGTCCTTGCACAATAGACACTCCTAAAAGGTCTGTAAGGTTTGTAATTGCAAAAAAACCCCACAGAAAACCAGGTTGCTGCACCTGCATTAGTAGAAGCAGCAGCAGTTTGTCACGCTAGCAAGAGTTTGTCTGCATTCAGCAAACAACTACACTGGATTAAGCAGTCAATTCCATGTGTTTTACATTAAGGAAACCATGTCATATGGAAATACAGATCACCTGAAAACACAGTGTGATTACTTTAGAGCTCACAGTTCTGGAGTCAGAACAGTAAAATAGGAGAAATCAGATAAAGGCTCAGAAAAACCAACAATGACCATGAATCCATGAGAGGTTCAGGCAAGCAAGGGAGACTGCAGTAGTGCTGTATAACATGACTACCTCTTGATTTGGAAATATATATATTATTTCAAATTTATCTTACAAAGATGTGGCAGATATATCTTCATTTGAGTAAGTGGAGAAGGTCAGGTGCACATTCCTGATATGCAATTTTACTTTTCATTAAATCTGTTTTTATACAATGTGGTTCTTGAGTCTGTGGTTATATGAGCCATTTTTTGGCATCAGTTCTGCTTTATTTGATTCTTTTTCCTGCATCACGTCCTCCTCTATGCTACCGCAGCTGTTCTTATGACCTCTACAGCAAACCATATCAAGGAATCAATCTGGGTGAGAATAAAACATTGCTACATTTTTTCTGGATTATTTTTCAATCAGATTAGTTAATGTCTTCATTTACCACAGTGCTACTAACACAGGAGGGGAGAGATGGGAACGAAAGTAGAGGTATAAAGGAAGCGAGGAGGGCAATTAAAGGTGGTTTAAACAGCACTGCCGCAATATGTATCACAGTCTCAGTTGACTGATTCAAAACATAGTTTCCTTCTCCTTTTGTCCTGCCCAGACAAAATTCTGTTCCTTAACAACTCTCAATACACGAATGAATGTTCCCATCTCTACTTTTATCCAAAGTGGCATCACCTAGGCACCCAGCATGAGGTTTGGAGAGATAGTTGTTACTTAGTCTGCAAACTAAGCATTATTTTGATCCATATTTAAACAGAGTATTTTGAAAACAATTTTTTGAATACTCATAGCTGAGATGGCAATGTTAAGATGCTTTCATTTTTGGTCAACTGACATGGCTCAACAGTTTCTACCCTTTTGACAAAGTTTCATTTGGAGGTTGTTATTCATGTCAATCAGGAGCTTAGAATAAAAAATAAAAATTCAATCTGTGGTACTAGATCCACATAGACTGAAATCAGTCCTCAGAACAATTTCCTTTCTTAAAACTAGTTTATGTCCTCCTGTCTTACTGCTCTGCATCAGATCCTTTCTCTCCCACTACTGGCAAAGGGAGGCAGGACAGCTCTCGCATTTCTCTCTCCTTTGCTGCTACTCCCATTTGCTGCCCAGTGGTCAGCTCCATCACTTCTGTTAATGGGTCTAGGTAGTGTTTCTCTTGGCCATCCTCATTTCTTCAGGGAAATTGGTTTCCATTTCATGGCTCTGAATGTGAAACTTGGCATCTGAAACATGTGTCTCTGCAGTCCCCTGTGCGCATGGAGGAGGGTGCAAGGTGCCTAACTCAGCCTCTCTCAGCATCGCGGCAAAGCCACCTCAGGCACATTTTTGTTCAGCGTGCTGGCTGTTGTTCAGCTTGGCCTGTGGTGCATAACTCTTCCCCAGGCCCGGTCTGAAGAGTTTAGACCTCTTACTGTGGGGCTATGAATAGCATGGTGAGGGAAATCACCAAGCCAGCAGCATAATGATGGCAAGGGTGAACACCTTATTCCTTGGGCAGATAGAGCTTTCTCTCTGGCAGATACCCCAAGAAGTCAAAATTGGTTCTTAAGAGTTGGAGCTACAAAAAACTCTTGGATCAAGGAAGGGACATAAGAGAGAAGCTAGAAATGAGGGAAGAACCATGAGATCATACTGGGTAGAGTGAGTCTTTGATTTGTGTTATGCTTGAGTAGTCTGCATGAGCAAAAACTGGTGGAGTATGACACCAGTCCTTTCTAAACTGAGGAGAACGCTGGCCATCTAATAAAGGAGAATCTTTATCCCATTATGTCTTCATGGAACAGAAAAAACCCCTCTAAAATAATTTTAACCAGAATTATCTTTTTCTTTACGACATAGATTCTAACTCATTGCTTTGTATGTTGCTGTGCAACAAGTCCTTTAAAGCAGTCCCTCAATATTACCAAAGGTTTTCTTATACTACTTAAAATAGGGAATGTTTCCCATCCTACATAGTCTTTGGTTTCCATTCCTTTCAGTGTGATTTCTGCTTTGTTTCTTTTCTGTGCTAGGAGATGGTAATGAGGTTCACACACCTTCTGCTTTGGTGCTTGGAAATCTACCCTGGGTTTAGTTCAGCTGCAGAGAGCTGAGAGGCTTCCCCCTACACGCCGCCAATTTTCAGTGAACTCATATGTGGCTGACGCGGTAGGGGGCTAATCCCAACAGCAAACATTATACTCTTTCCATACTCACTTACACTTTGGAATCAAGGCTAAAAAGTTCTCTTTGAAGCCCATTTTCTCTGAATGGTCTGGCAAGCTAACGTGAACTTCCCAGATTCTGGCCAGAATTCAAATGTATCACAGTGCAGCTCAGTGACAGTTGCAATTGTCCCAGGCCCTCCCAGCACACCAGCCTTGCTGTAGGATGAGGGCATACTTCATTTACAAGAAGTAAGAAGCCATTTATTTAAGCATGGCTGCAGCCAACATTCTTCAGCAAAGTTTACCCATGGCAAATCTGTCTATTTTTATCCATCCACTGTCTCCAATGTCTTATGTTGCAGCACGCACCATTGTGGCAACAGAAAATAAGTGTTTTAGTGAAATTCTTTCTGATGACTGGACATAGGTTGAGCTTGCAAGTCTGACCAATGGAATAATGTTCAAAAGCTCATGCCCTTTTTCATTTCAATAACAATAGAGTCACATTCTGTGCTCAATCTGGAAACAAATGTTGCCCATATTTGGATCTCAGTGGGAGCTGTGCATGTGGAATTTGGCCCAAAGAGTTGTGTTGCAAGATGCTTGTTACCCTTGCCCTGTTTCAAATCTTGATTCTTCCTATTTGTAGACAAATAACATCTGACAGTGACAGAATCAGTATTAAAAAAGTGTCACACTGAAAACTGATTTTTGCTGTATATGTGCGCATGGATGGAACAGAGTAAGTTTGCTGATCTCTTGAGGATTGCTCAGAACTGGACTGACACAAGAATCACATGTGTTGTGTGTCACCCTGGATGGGTATTTTTGTACCAAATTTTTATCAGGTTCTTGAATTCTTAGGTAGGTCTTTCTTCTAGGTATGGTTCCAAAAAAAAGAGACAATATTTGCAGCATTGCATATTTGCAACTGTTTCCTATATTAATCTTATTTTATTGGAACACTAGTAAATTTTCAGAGTAAGTGTACTGTACAAAAGTGGATGATGCTTTATGCACTCAGTTTCAGCTGTTTGAAACTAGGACAATAAAAGGAATCACATGCTGGCTTCTGGGGAGGAATCTGCTTTCCTCCTTGCATACAGGAAGGGGAAAGCTTACAATCAGACTAATTCAGAAGGGGACCAAAACATCTTCAGTGTGCTCTCATTTTTATCTGTGAACTTTGCTCATTTACAGGTACATGAATAGTGGAGACAATTTCCTATTGAGAGTGGAGTTGGACAACTAGGACATAGTCCTAAAAACTGTGAAGCAAAGGTATGTTTCCTCTCAATAGAAAGAACATCTTACATCTGTGGCTTCCACCTCCTCTGGGTGGGCAGAATCCTTGGACAGGAAGAAGCCCAACTTTGCAATAACATCAAGGGATGAGGGAATATTGTGATGTTCCTCTGAACTTTTCCTTCCAGGCAAATCTACTTTCTGATTTTGGTGTGAGTTTTTAAGTAGATTGGCATGATACAGACTTCATTCAGAAGAGAATTTCTTAGTAAGCAAATTTTCTTTGATACTTCTCTCTCTCTGCTACATTTGCAGCTGAGCCTTTAGCTCAAAATGAAATATTTTGTACCACTTCCTCTTTGTGAACCACAAGAGGCCAGACACAGGACATTAAGGGTCACAGCTCCACAGCCAAGCAAGCTTAAAAGTGATGGGTTTGCTTCCCCATCTCTGGCTTACATCTCCTGAACTTCACAGATATTCTACTTTAAATTATTGCAGAAAGGATTAACATGGGCCCACATATCTCTCCTTTTGGTCTGTTACTTGTCTTTTCCTTGTCGTGTTTCTCTATAGGAAAACTCTTTTTGGCAACTCGCTTACAGTGCAATACTCTCTAGGTCTGCTGCATAAATGTGACTCTGAGAACTCACCTGAGAGCTGCTGGTGGACAGTGATCCGAGTCCATTTTGATCACCTAGAACCCATCTAGTGTTGCTGAGGTGTTATTAGAATTGAACAAATGCTAGAGCTACATTTCTCCATTATTCTACATAGCCATTCATGGTACACTTAGCAAAGATTAAACAAATTAATGTAAAGCTTATGCAAGTAAATACAATTGTGAAACATTCATCAGTCACTGTGCAATATATAGCCTTAGACTTGGGCGTTAATGTTATATTTCTTAAGCACACTCCCAGCCCTCCAAATTCTGCAAATGGAAGAGCAAATGAAGAGGCTACTCCTGTGTAGGAGAATGTAGCAGTTTTCTGGCACGTTATGTGGTAGATTTCAGATGCGTTGAACTAATGAGAGCAAGAACTTCCCTACTCTTGAAGGCCCTACCCTATAGGGCTTAGAAATCCTTCCTGTGTAACTGGCTTTTCAGCTTGCTTGACTACTTACCAAGGTCTTTATTTTTTCTTCCAGGGAAAGGAGGGAGGAGGGGACTTTTTCCCTGGACCCCTTGTTCTCTCTATTTTGCTTTGAATGTTGCGGTGTGTTTGGTTCCCCCCTCCCAATGTGCTCGGATAACCCAAAAGAAAGAGAAGTTCTTTTTTTTTTTTTTCATCCCTTTTCCCTGAGGAGACACAGAGAGAGAGAGAGGGGGAGGAAAGATTAAGACGTAAGCTGGCTAGATAAGCCTGGAACTGGGTTTATTACTACTGTTGAATGAGAGTACAAGGATATAAAAGCAAACCTGCTTTACTGGAGCTGGAGCGAGGTTGGTGGGAGACCTACCCTGATTGTGCGCCACTCCGAGAAGGGATGTTTCATTAATTACACATTAACTATGTGCACTGAGGAGGAGGCAGAGGATAAAAAATGCAGATGTTTCTGCTGCCCGACAGAATGAAAACCACTCTTGATCCTGTCAAAAGAACATTTTGAATCAAAGGGCTCCACAGAAGTGGAAGAATGAGTTTTGTGGCTGAGTGCAATGGTGCGGCCTTTTAATCATTAAACCCTTTTATAGCGGTAAAATGAACATCCATTGTCATGGCCACTCCAATGGGGCCATCAGAGCTGGTGAAAAGGGAATGCTTTACGAAGGGCACTAAAACAGGACACAACCAGCCCCGCTGCTAGATTTCTAAAGGTAACAACAGCAGTGCATAACAAAGAATGAAAAGATGGCCCAGGTTGGTTTGCCTAAATTACTTTCCTTCCCAAACCCTCCCTACAAGCTAAACATGCACCAGATATAATGAGCATTAGGACTTCACAGGCTGGCAGTTCCCTCCTTTGTTTTCTCAGAGTTTTACTGTCTTGGCTTAATTTTTTTCTGTTCTTTAAGTGAAGGCTCCTTAGGAAAATGGATTGAAATGTTGTTTTATTCTTAATCACTTTCTACAGTTCTAGTAAAGCCATTAGCATTGTGAGAGGAATGATCTTCTCTTCTTGTATAGACTCCACCCCCACCTCCCCAAGTATGCAGGGACAGTAATGTTTTAAGACTGTTTCAAATAGAACATCTCCAGCCCATATTTAGAAAGCAGACTAAATTTTAATTTGTCAGGCCATGACCCTGGAGTTTTAGTTATACTACTTCCTTGCTCCTCTCTTCTCCTTCCCTTTAATTTCTCAGTAGAAATTATTCAATAAACTATTTCTCACATCAGTCTAGGAAGAATTAAAAGATTTATTTCCCAAAGTTCCCATAAGCCTTGGAAAACTATATTGTCGGGTTTTTTGGAGCAGAACTTGTTAGAGAAAAGTAACCTCATTTCATGGGGAGTTTCATATCTAGGTTTTGTTCCAGTAGGAAACAAAGGGGAATCAAATCTCAGCTCCTAGGTAATCCATCTGATGGACACCCTGGTACCATGAATCTTGACATTCTGGGCTGTGAAAGAAGCCAGAAGAAGATGAAAGCCAAAGATAGCAAGGTTTTCTGGCTCCCAGCCAGTCATCCAAATGAGCTGGTGAGGATCTGAGAACTTTGGAAGTTCTGCCTTTGGAGGAAGCAGAACATCAGCTACTCAGAGACTTTCATACCACCAGCATTTTTTTTTAATTTGAATGCTGAACTGTGAACAAACTCTGAAAAAATATCAATGAAGCTGAATCAGCAGAATGGGATGAAAAATATTTTTATGGACTACTTTAAATGAATTCCTTACAAATAATTTCTAGGACAGAACTAATGGTGAGAGTTTTATAGTTTCTGTGGCATTTGAAATGCAAATGTATTTCAAACTGTATATATTAATCTTTATATCAAAGATAAAATTAGGTGAATAACATGGTTTCTCAGGTGTCCTTGAGGCTCTCTGTGCACCAACTGTTCAGCTATGAAACCCATTTTATTTTTAGTTAAGGAGAAAAGCACTACTGTTATGATGCTTGATTACTATACAGTCTGAGCCACATGCTTATGTAAAGGGCAGCAGCCTGGAGAAAGTAATCAGGAATGTCTATATGAAGATAAGAACTTTATGGCTCATCATCTGTGAGGAGGTTTGATGAGATTGTTCTCTGGGAATATTGGTGCAGGAATTGTCAGCACACTTCAGATGGTGCCAGCTCGTCAAGGCTCTGGAGGAGTTTAAATCATGCAGGAAAAGTGCTTCTTTGCAGATTTCTCAATTATTGTATCAACTAAGAAAATTCTCAATGACAGATTTTCACTTATGGAGGAACTCAAATGGTGATCTTTGCTTGTTTCCTTAACTTTAGAAGAGGCTGTGTGACTGGCTTAGTACTTTGCTAAAGAGAAAATTCAACATTCAACCCCCCGCATAAGAAAGTAACAAAATACTAAAGAAAGCACTTTGTACACCAATAGCAAAGAAAACAAATGCTATAAAAATACTTCTTCCCTGGCAGCACTCCAAAGGGATTGACAGATAATTCTGAGTGCAGCTCTGAGGGGCAGTGAGAATCAGATGAAAACAAGTCATTACAGAAGGCTGTCCAGGATGGCAGGGTAATAACCAAACTGGTGGGAGGAGTGACCTGCAGGAAGCATTAAAAAGAGCTATTCAGAGGCTTTCACTAGAGTTACAGATAACTCATGTTTAGACTACCATGTGTCCTACTATGAATGGCTAACTATACAGTTCAGGCAAGGGCTCGGACAGCTAAGGTTACTGCTAAAAATTGATTCAGGATCAAAACATGGGTGTGAGGTGATAATGGGACAAGAGAAGATGATGCCCAGCCCGATCCCTATTCAAAATACTAAAGGCACACCTAGGTAACTTCAAATCCTGCATTACCTACAAAGGTTAAGGATGCTAAAGTGGACTGAGCATAATAAACTCCAGCCTCTGACATGGATTTCCTAAGAGCAGTGTTAAGCAGCAACAGTTCAGCTATGTATCCTGAAATTCTGCACTGATGCTGACCTAGAATCATGCTGATAGAGATTATATACCAGTTTAAAGTATTTCTATCTTTTCTTAGTTTCCCATGGTAAAAACAGAGTGTTGCAATTATTATCTTTCTAATTTTCCTTCTCTGTGCTATCTGTAACCTTTTAGCTGCATTTTCAGAAAAACATTTGGGGAAAAAAAAGGCAGCTTCCTATTATTTTAGCATCAGTGGTGCTTTGCTTCAGAAATATCTGGGGCTTATCAAGATGGAAAAAGAGCTAAAACAAGCATAGTCCAAAGTAAATTAATTCTGTGACCAGTAAAGAGGAAAGACCCTTTCCCTGTCCTGGCTGAGCTAATATTCCTTCCTTTGCTGAATCACACCAAGCTGGCCTTCTGCAGTTACTAACAAGCAGCAATGCACCAATCCTTTGTTTTGGCTGTGGTCCATCTACAAAGCAGACTGGTGCTTCAGTCTCCTTCACCCTGACATCTCCTTGGGCAGATGGCAAATCACCTGATGCCGGTGAAAGGCTCAGACAGGTGGAGCAGAAAAGAAATATTGTGTCTTCCAAATAATTATATGTAAAGAAAAAAAAAAAAAAAGAAAATGAAAAGAAGGCAAAGAACTACATAGCCAATTATTTCTACTCTGCATTCAGAATCCTAAAAATATTTCCATCAAGAAATTTTTGCTGCTCAGCATAGGTCAGGTTAGGGCATTCTGATTTTCAGTAGTGGTATATTTTGAAATTTGAGTACCTCAGTTTGGTCACCTACCCAACAGAAGGCACCCCCATCTCCTGCTGGCTTTGAAAAACACCCTCCCAAGGCTTTGTCAGAGATGTAACAAGTGAGGGTGTTGAGAAAGTCACTTGTTTGTAAACAAAGCATTTTACAATGCCTTCAGAGATGTTTTAAGTGAGCCTATGTCGCATAAAGCTCCTCAGGGATCTGTCGCAGCAGCAGCAGCAGTGCACAAAACAAAGTCACTTCTTCTGTTGCACTTTATTCTGTTGTCATGTTAAAAGCAATGAATTTATTTCCCCCTCTCAGCCCTCCCTCAACTACTGCAGCCCTGCAGTAAATCAAAAAAGTAAACTCTCATTCTCATTGTGCAGGGCTTACTTCCAGGCCTCTACAGTTTCCACAGTAACTAATTAGAAATTTGCATCTCTAAGAAAGAATTATTTAATACTGATGTAAGCCCTTTTATTCTTTGGAGCTTGGCCTTTTGCTACTCAACTTCTGGTAGATGTTGGGCCTTAAGGTCATACTGTACAAACTCTGAATGTAGGTGGCCCTAGTCTTGCTTTTTTTATTTCGGATGATTCATATCCTGTGAAGAAAATGTCTTGCCAGGTTTTTGTTGAATGGCAAAGATTTGAAAGGCAGCACCCAATTCATTTAGTAGCCATTTGTTTTAAACTGTAACATCTTCCCCATTGCTCATTAGCTAACTCTTGTGTAATTGAGTCATGCATTTTTAGCCTTGTTAAACCAGTGGAGTTAGGTCACACTGATGCACCTTTCCCATTAGTTCCATTTGCTTCCCCTGGCTTTCCACTTTTAAGCAGGCCTTTTATTTCACATGACAGGAAAGAAAGCCTTGGATACTCTGAGTGCACGGATATGTGTTTTATAGCTCAGCCATAGATACTGTAAATCCAAGACTCTGTCCCACAGTCTCAGAAAAGATGTAAATACTAAGAGAGGAGGAAGTGGAGGCTGCAAAGTGAACAAAATCCTTCCCCTATGTTCATGACAGAAAATGGCTTGCAGCAGTTTTTGTCCCAGACCAGCAAGAACCCCTTACAAAGCTATGTTACCTCAAGCTTCAGCTGACCCCGATAGGCTTTGCATTAGGCTTACTGTCTGTTTGCCAGCTCAGGCTCAGCAATTTTTCAGCTTTTGCACTTTTCTACGAAAGACCTGTCAAGAAAGAAGCACATCCACCACCATCCCTTCCTAACATCAGATGGATCTTGCCCATCCTCCTATGTCCAAGTTCTGTACTGCTGTACCTGAAAGGACTTCAGTAGGACTCGTTTTATAGCCTTGTAATTTTATGATTTTATGAACTTACAATTTAGTATCATATATATTAAGTTTAAAACATAACATATATAAACTAGTCATATATGCATATATACATATACATACATACACATGTAATATTTTAAATATATATTATTATAATTTAATATATAAATATCTAATTATATGTGTGTG
>VZTJ01001971.1:1710569-1837867 GCA_013397795.1 Orthonyx spaldingii
CCAAAGAAGGAATAATTGAAGAGGAGTGACTGCATCAACCAATAGCTTTCTGATTCTGGAATTGCAAATGATCAATTATTATAACTTAATGTAACTTAAATTAATTGAGATTGAAATAAATGCAGCTTCAAGACTGCCTCCATCCATAATTCTGCCCTTAACAGAGGTTTTGGAGAGATATAACAGTTCTGTATGTTTGTAAATTTATTGCACCACAGACGCCCTTTTTTACTTCTTTCTTCAAAGGAACTTTGGATTTAGAAATAAACCTTAAACATTGCATACACAATATGATCCAATATGATCCAAACATTGTGAAAGACAGCCCAAAATCATAATTGTGGGCAATACTGGGTGAGACCCCAAATCCATCTATGTCAGAATATAGCTTCAAGAGTCACCAAGAGCTGATGCATAGAGAAGGATCAACGAGCAGAAATTAAATACTTCCTTCAGTGCACAGTTCTGTGCTTCTGTGGGAGATTTTGAACAAAAGTGACTTTCTTGTGTTTCCTAGTATAATGGTATAATAGCCTTTGATAGCTTCTTCTTCCATTAATTTGTCCAGCTGGTTTCTGAGCTCAAGTAAAATCCTGGTACCCACACCATCCTGTAGCAAGGAGTTCCACAGCTAAATACAATTGAAGAAGTTTCCTTTGAAGACATTTTCCTGTGGCAAGTATTAAGAGATGATATTAATCTGGTATTTATTCTAATCCATGTCTTCTTACATTGGAAAAAATGCCTAGAGCTTTTATCTTAAAGATGGTCTTCACTATGGCTGTGATTCAACCCCATTGTTTTACTGTCTGTTGTCAAAGACTGAGTCTGCATTTAGTATTACTAGATTAAACTCAGGATTTGTAGCCCTAGTTCTCACAATCTCATGACTGTTGCTGTGACTAAAGGATGCAATGCTATTGCCTACACACCACCATCTAATCCATTTAAGGGGCTTTAGGCATCCTGTCTGGTTGACAACTGCTTCTCCAGAAGGCACACTGTCTCCTTTAGGCCTATGTCGATCTGCCACCCCCTTGTCAATCTACTGAAGTGCACCTTTAGGGCAGCACCGCTCTGATGATATTTTCAAGAGATTACCAAAATATGACATTTCTCAGAGGGATCTGAAAAACATTTGCTCCTTGCAGTCTAAGATTCTGTTCCCTCTTCTGCTTCTTACTATTGAAGGAAAAAAGTCACACAGACAACACTAAGGAAATGTTGCAGGAGGAAAAGAAATCTTCCAGCCCCCTCATAATAACTGTCTTCTTGGAGTCAGTTTGCACAAAAGCAGACAAATTAGGATGTTGAGTTTTTCGAGGTTCCTGTGCCTCATCTTGTCATGCTAGTAAGCCACATCTGAAGAAACGTCCTGAAAATGTCTTTTATTATGATTTAGATGCTAATCAAGTAAAAACTCAGCACTATATCCAGGTAGGCAGTTCACTAGATTAAATAAGAGCTCTAAGAAACAGAGAAGCTTTTAAAAAAATTTTGACATTTTAAAATACCTGTGAGAAAATTATTTTGAAAACCAGATGCTTTCCTAGTCAAAAACACAGAGGCACATTTAATAAGAGTGACTAGGTTCATGCTAAGAACTCCTGTCACTTATTATGTAATTGTGTGCATAGCCAGAGCACATTGGTGCATTCTAGTTTTGATGCCAAAAATATCTGACTTAATACTTTAAAATGGGAAAAGAACAGTTTAGATACATAAATAAGTATGGAAGCAGACAGATATGGTCACATACAAACCTACCTATATCCACAAACTTCCTTCTGACTTGGCTTGATAATTGTTCAATAAATGTGTCTGACTTTTTCAAAATCAAAGAAAAGGGCACCTTTAGGATGAAGCAAGGCAAGTAAAAAGGTATTTAGGAAAATTTATTATTCCAGTTGAACAAATATGGGAACAGTTATTTTTGAGTGGATGCTGAACAGCCTGGTCAATCCTCTTCTTTGCTTTTCTAAGAACATTTACTGAAATGCGTGTTTCCACATGTGAGTGTGAACAAGTGGCTATTTATTTGCATTGCCAAATGGATATAATTAACACCAGAAAAAAATCCCTTTCTTTGTTTTTTGATACTTTCTAAAAATGCTCCTTTCCTTCTAAAAAGCTTGCTCATTGCCTCAAATAAATCATGCACAAATAAATCATAGCTATAAAACTGGCAAAACTCAGGAAATGAAACTATGCTCCATGAATGTTTCAGACAGTGTTCACCAAGTGAGAACAGGGAGAACCAGAAAATTTCGGTTGTGTTATTATCCATAACTCAGTAGTGCCATCCTAATCACAGCCGAAGTGGAAGAGGACCCCTGACCTGAGTAAGGAGGCTGTCTGTCAATCACCTTAGCTGCAATCCTTAGTCACAGAGAGCCAGTGAAATGGGAATTTCCCCTTAAGAACAACCCACCTTCAAACCATTCCACATCCCCTTCCCTGGAGACATCTTCATTCAAAGCCACCTCATTAACACCTACATGTTGAGAGCCATTAGGTGGTCAGGTAGATGAGTGGGATGGGAAAGTCCACCCAGCTTTATGTGGCTTGGACTATGGAGCAAGGTCCTTAGAGTGAAGCTTGACAGTGCAGACACCTGCACACTGGAGCTGGAAACTGGCTTTACAGTGAAGGGAGAAGAAAATGTATAACCAAGGACATCTAATTAGATTAGCAGGGCTTTTGTGCTTTGGGGTGCAGGGGTTTTATGCTTCCCATAATTCAGTCAATTAAAGTATGCTTTAATAGCAGGGACTTTCATGGCATGTATCCCAAGGCACCACACAAAATAATAAAATTAATAGCTCATGTAATTATTATGGAGTGAGAGCTACTACTTTCAAGGTAAAACTTTCTGCTTTCCACCATGGCCAGCCTGGTGCTGGCCTTGCTGCCACTAGATCTATCACAAAAAATTCTCCTGTTGCAGGGTAAGGTTGGAAGAGACTACAGTGGATCATCTGGTCCAACCTCCCTGCTCAAGCAGGATCAGAATTGTGCCCAGATGGCTCTTGAATACCTCCAGTGAGGAAGACTCAACAATCTCTCTGGACAATCTGTGCCAGCACATAGTTACTCACACAATAAAGAAGTTCTTCCTCATGTTCAGGTGGAACTACTTGTGCATCAGTTTCTGCCCATCGCCTCTTGTTCTATTGCTCAGCACCACTGAGAAGAGCCTGGCTCCAAATCTGCAGCTGTAAAATGTAGTCAGAATTCTCTGTGCCCTTGAAAATAGTGAAAGGCACAGGGATGGCCAGAAAGCAGTTCATCACTGTGGAAGTTGATCATCACCACAGAAGTTGACCATCTTGATGCAGCTCATCTTGGCACTTGCAGACAGTCCAGCACTGATCTCCACAGTCAGGACAGCAGTTCTTTGTCTGTGATGCGGTGCTGACTCCCACCCATCACTTTGTAGGCCAGTGGAAGATGGTCAGTGGGTTTTAATCAGGGCAGTACTGGACTGGTTTACAGACAGAGTGCTTTATCTCCTCAAACATCCCCCTAATTGGAGGCCATTCATATGCCATGAATTAGTATGCTGCCAGGGCAATCTGACAGCTGATGCTGTGTTCCAGGACATTTTCATACTGGGATAATACAGGATGAGATCTTTAGTGACTTTAACCTGGGAAAAGTCTGGTGTAGACCAGAGGAGCCAAAGGCCAATGAGAATTTGGATGTGCCAAGGATACTACTCAGTGCATCTCTAAATATTTCATGAGGTACCAGCTGACATAAGGAGGCTGTTATGCAAATTTTCGTTATTACATTACAGTTCTGCATTTCAGACAGTTCAAGTTGTTGCTCTTATTTAAATCCCCAGTATGGTTCGTATACATTGTCAGGAGGAGATGCCTGACTGAAAAATAAACCAACACCCAGGAATTCTAAAAAACCAAAACCAACTATCCTCTCATTACATTTACTTCTTATGAACAACCAACATTTAAGCTGATTTTCTTTGGAACCAACATGACATACTCCTCTGCTGCAATCTAGTATGCCAAGTGTTCCTTCCCAACCCCTTGTTTTCAGCTGAGCCACGAGCCCTTTAACTCATGTTGGGGATATGACCAGCTGCTCCACCTTAACTGTTCTTACCAGTGTTGTCAAAGGCAACTAAAATGTGCTGTACTGGAGGGCTGGGAAGTAATTCTCTATAGTTCAGAACCTTGGTCAGATGACTTCTACAACTTGGAATTATTTCCTATCAAAGGATTTGTGTTCTTCATGCCACAGCTGTGACAAACCTTCCCGAGGCTGCTGTGCATCACTGAGAGATCTTTCAAGTTTGCAGCAATGCCTCTATAAAGTTCAAGATTAAAATGGTAATTTTAAGAAAGCAAACAAACATCATAATCAGGGGAGGAAAAAACCCAACCACTTCCTACTCGCCACTGCATCCCAAAGAAATTATTCTGTTCCTCCTTATAAATAATAGGGGTGTGCAACGTGTCATTGCTATTCAGTGTTTGTGGGTTTTTTGGTGCTTATTGATGCTGCATCTGTTTTGTCAGTGCGTCAGCTAATGGAGAAAGTTAATTGTGTTGGTTGTAAGGCCACCTGTCACACACATGCCTCATTTCCATACTAATAGCCCAACAGTGGCAGGCAGTGTACTCCTCTGCAGTAACACACACAGCCTCTTTGGCAACCTGGGCCAAATGTGCCTATGCAGCAACCGCAGCCCTCTTCTCTGAATGCCTCCAGTGTTGTGGCAACCCAGCTCTGCATTAACCCCCCGCGGCCCTTCCCAGCCCGGAGGGGTTTTTTAAACCCTTGCAGACACGCTAGGTGTCACGTTTTAGTGTGGGAGGGTGGCGGGCACGACTCAGCTTCCCTGGCGGGTTGGGTGCCTGGTGCTGTCCCCGACCAGCAGAGTATTTCGCTCCCTTTGCATTGTTGGATCAGGCACCTATCTCCAGCAAAACCTGGCGAGCACTGTCGGTAGCGCTGTTCACATCGGTGGTGAGGACCAGTTGAAAGTCCATCTCTTTTGTCCCTTCTGTTAACATTTCAAATGAGGGAAGCGATGCGGATCGGAGCCAGGGAGAGGAAACGTGCCTGCAGCTGAGGCAGACACAACCGTGCTGGGCTGCAGTGGGACTCAGAGAGATGTAAATAAAATTCACTTTGGTGATAGAGCCAATGCCAGAAAAGCTATATTTGATGAATATTTTATTTTAACATATGGAAAACTATTCTGATCAGCCAAAATGGACAGAGGTTTTCCTTCCTTCATGCTTTCCCCTGCCTTTTCTTCCCCTCCCCTCATCTTTTCATATAGATGATATGAGTAAAGGGATTTATTTTGAACTACCAGTCTTGCTCTTGATCAGAGTCCACGACCCTTGTTCATGTTTTCCTACAGCCTACAAAAATCCCCCATAAAACTCTGACAGAGTTTACACTAAAGGCACGCCTCATGAAGTAATACCTGGAATTTTGATGGCTTCAGGGGCAACTGGTCTTTGTGCTTTTTATATCACTGTAGCTGAAATGAGAAATGCCATATGTGACTATTGGGCTTGCAAAAGCATGTCCCATAGGCTAAAAGGCAAGAAGTGAATGAGCTGCTACTCCTTTACACCCTCTATCTGCAAGCATTTTAAGGAAAATGCTCCACACATAAGGTACTGCCCAACAGTGTAAGGCAGTGACACAGGGATTACTGTGCATGTACCACAGTCAGGAAAGGAAATGTCTGTATCTATCATGCATGAAGGAATAAGCCAGATTGTCCTCTGCTTAGTCTGTCTTAGATGCAAAGATGATTAACAACCCAGGGAAAGTGCAGAGGTACAGCAGTACCAAACATCAGGGTCCCACCAGGCTAAAAGCAAATTGGTTTCCTCTGCACAACTACACAGTTGTAGGAATTTCCCATTTCTGTGCTGAGTTTCTTCAGCAGTGCCTGCAAGCATCTGTTTGGCAGAGGCTGTGGCTCCAGCTCACCCTTGGGAGTGAGGTGGGAGTGGGCATCTCTAGCCAGCCTCTGCATGGAGTGTTCTGCAGGAAGATTTGGGCAAGCGCTCAGTCAAAGTGAAAGGACTCCTGGCATTGGGACTGAAGGGCTACCAAGGAGCTCATCCCAGGTCTTGGGCCAGACTGACCCAGTATTATCTGTGCTTTCTAAATAACAGGGGGATAAAAGATGATCCATTGCATATCACACATTTTGTGAGCTAAGCCCACACAAATATACAGTTTGTTTAAATCTTTTCACTTTCTTTTGTGGTTTGAGCCCAGTTGTTTATGTTTCCTGATTTCCCACAGTGATCAAGTGGGCCAGAAGCCTTCTCTTACTGAAACAGGGAGTTTCACAGGCACAGTGTTCTTCAGATAAAGTGGAAACAAAACAGCAGGTAGGAGGAAAGTTCATTGCACTTATTCACGCAGAAAAAAGAACCGATTCTAGAAATTTAAAAAAATGTGATTACTTTTAGAAATTCTGTAGAAGAAAACTGTTGTACAAAAAAACCCCTATAAAACCCATGAATATATTTCTGTATTTTTTTCATTCTGCCTTCTCTTACATACTCTGTAGTCAGGTCACCCTGTTTGCTAAGCAGTCCTGTATCCTTTGAGAGAAGATGTGCTGATTAGTTTGAGAGAGGATGCACTGTGTCATAAAATGGGCAGTCTTTCAGGCTGCTGTGTCCTGTTCTCACTATGGCTGGTTTTGTGGAAAAGAGTACTTCAAAATATTTTGGTGTTGAGGTTTGTTTATTTGCTTTATGTGGATTGGCTGAGTTAAACCAACAGCCAAACATTTACAGTTGCTAAAACTTTATAACCTGCTCATCTGGGGAGCAAAGACTGCCTCTTCAGAGTGTGTACAGACTGCTAGTTTGCATTCAGCTGAAGCAGGAGGCTTGTTCTATAAAAAGGATATTGCCAGTGCCACGCTGACTTTTCCTGTGAGAAATGTATGTCCAGCTTGCTTTGGTGTGTACATGGACACTTGGAGCCATGCTGTGAGGAGGTGAACTTCCCTTTCCCCTTGCTCCAGCAGAGCAGACCCACTCTGTTACCTGAGTAGGTCTGAGGAATTTATCTTCTAAGCCATCTAACTTCTCCCTATGTCACTGTTATTCTCTTCCCCACGGAAAGGGCATAAAATCACCTGCAAAAATGCAGCACAGACTATTTGGGACAAAAGAGTGTTTCTCAACTCCTGTATCCAGGCGCATGCATCTACCACCTTCCAGACAGACAAGAAGATGGAGAATTGATGCACACTGCAACGGTACCTTCTGTGTTCCAGTCTCAAAGAGGTGAAAGCTGGGTAGCTCAAGGCAAGAGCCACACAGCAATTTCCAGCAAGTCTCCAACCTCAGACCCTATTGGCTCTACAATCTGGGCACAACCATGAAGGTTATCAGAACTTTAAAGCCAGAGATACAAGAATCCTTTAAGGTGAATACAATTTCTGTTTCCTACTATCACTAGTAGTCTGGAATTTTCTGAAAATTTTTTCCAACATAGCACAATGTTAGACTTAGATGTCTTCAGTTCCTGACATGAAGTTACAGATTAAAAACTAGGCCAACAGCACTACCAGTCTTTCTGTGATATTGGGACTTTGATTTGTCACCTAAACTTTGTGGTTGTTGGTATCACAGTGATAGTAGTTTGACAAAATGAGGGGATATAGTTTCCCACTCAAGTTCTTCTGCCTTTTTCATCAAAAGCTTTCTAGGGTGAAGTCTGGCTCTTTCTAGATATGTGTACAAATCTGAGAAATAGTTTTATTTTATACACATGTGTGCATATGTATCTGTATATACACATATATACTTGTATAAGTAATTTATATGCCTTTATAAGCAGTTAATATATATGCATTATATTTAGAAATACTGAAAACAGATATGATTTCTAGAAATGGCAAAATAGTTATTTTTACAAAAAGTAGTGGTCCAAACAAAACCATCACACAGTTTTCTTTTCCTTTCAGTTCTTCTTTTTTCATGCTCTTCTGTTTTCTTGAGTGTAAAGCCAAATTTGAAAATCTGAGTTTGGGCTTAGCACAAGTTGTCCCTAAATTCTCTTTCCTCCCACCAAACAATAGAATTTTACTTCTGGTGTTTGGGGCTTTTTGTTCTAGAAACACTTACATGATTCTGAGACAACACAATAGGTGATCCTGTGCTTACACACCCATGCACCGTTCTGCATGCTGTGCTTTCTTCATGGACCTCCTGAGACTGTGTGATTGCATATAGAACCTGGCTCCACACAGTGTCACTATTGTTCTGGCCCTTTTTTTTTCCCCGCATGAGTTTTTATGCTCAGCATATCTTGGCATTGTGAACTCAAGGCTTGCTAAAGAAGGGCTCAATTTACCCCTGATTTACCCCTATAAATCAACTAATAAACCATTGTAAGCACTGGTGTTGTTACACTTCATAGTGACAATGCTGGTACAGACAGGGGCATTCCAGCACTGAGGGTTAAAATAAGCAGGAACCTCCATATTTTGAGGATACACGAGGGTACCCTAAAGAAGAAAAAAACGCTAAACAATGACTTCTATATGCATGATTTCCAATGGTGCTTCACTTCAATGCTACCAGTGACCAGCCAGGCAAGCTAAAGGGAATAACTTACTCGTAATGCAGGTACTCTACCTCCACTTGCTACCTGTTTTTAAATTGTCTTCCTTTCTCTGGGTGTTCACTTCTTTATGTTGCTACTTCCACAAGTCAGTGTAGCCAGTCAAAAGTTACTTGAAGCCACCATCTTGGTAAATGACAGACTCCAAAAAAAAAATCTATATTTTCTGGCATGAAATGCCTGCAACAGAGGCATCTGATTAAAGGTGATCTAAAGATGTGGTTTTCTCTCTGTACCATGGCAGCAAATGAGCGGAGCCTCACACCTGCCCCCTGCCACCAAACCATCTCTTTCCCATCCATCCTCCCTTGAATGACACTTGCATAGAAGGAGAAGCCATCTCTGCCAGGAAAGAGCAAGGAGAAGCCCAGGCCTTCAGGAAGATCAGGGATGAAATTAGGGATTTCACCTTATTCTGGTACTGTTGTGCTTGTCCCAGTCAGACACAATCCCTCAAACAGAGCTTACAGTCATGATACCATGGGACCCTTAATGATGAAGAGCTCTTTTCAGATGTTTTTAATGACACAAGAAAGTCAAAACTATTCAGCCAATATCCAAGTTCTTAGTTATGTCTCTTGTGTCATCACCTTTTCCCAAAGAAAAATTTCCTAGTAGCACAGAAGGCAAGCAAAGACAGGTTTGGTGATTAACATTTGAGATATTAATTTTTCTCCCGGGGAATCCTTGTCTAGAAATGTTACAGTTGCTTTAGATAAACCAAGTAATAAAGCAATTATCTAATTCCTCACCCAGCCGTACCAGGAAGGACATGCTAGGTGGTCCGTGGAGCTGAGTCATTAGCAGTCAAACAAGAGGAACCAGCCTGGTACTTCCTCTTCTTTAAGCTGAGCGGGGAAGGCTCAGTTGGGAAAGATGTCTCAGCCAAAGGAAGTGTCAGTCTCTTTTAACACTACATAATGCAGCTCGGGTGCCTGCCAAATTGTAATACACTGGAACAGACGGAGACAGAGTACTGTGGGAAGGGCAGTGCAAACTGCCTAGGGGTGCAGCACCTAGATGAGAAACTTTCCTGCACCATCAGGAAATCCTTCGTTTTCCAGGCTAGGAGAATGTTTTGCTTAACTTTTCTGGTTTGTTTTTTTCCTTTCCCCTCCCCTTTTCAAGGCCTGGTCTCTTGGCAGTCAGCCTAGCCTGATGAAGCATCATGGAGTCCCTGTCATTACAATTCTGGTTTTGTTCAGTGAGTAGCAGAAGATAACTGTGTTCCTGTTTATATAAGTGCTGTTTATAACACTGATTGTGCTAAAATAATGTTGTGAAAAGTTGGTGATAATAATACTATAAAGAATTCCTGTAGTTATTAGTAATAAATGCTAAGCAGCAGCATGGTTGGGATATTCAACCTCATACATCAGATTTTAAGGCTGTTCTCTGAGTGTCAAAGTGAGCCCTACACTGAAGGCAGTAGGTACCATGCTTTGGAGCTGCTTGTGTAATACTCTGCACCATGTCCAGACATTTCGATTGATAAGAAGAGTTGCGATCTTGTAATTTGTTACAAGACTGTTATTTTATCCCTGTTACACTTGTGTTGTAATAGTAGACTACCTCGCACAAATAGGCAAGCAGGTACATTACATTTTTTGGCACAGAATACATTTTGACTCTCCCTCATTTCAAAGTGGCAACATCTTCCAGATGGACATATAGCCAGTAGGACAGCCATAATGATATTAGGCAATGCTATCATTACCTGACTGACTGAAACAGAGGCTTCTTTCTGAGACAAAGCTTTTCTGACTGTCACAGAACCATAGAATGGTTTGGGCTGAAAGGGACCTAAAAGATCATCTAGCTCCAACTCTTCTGCAATTTTCCACTAGACAAGGTTGCTCAAAGCTGCATCCAATCTGGCCTTGAACACTTCCAGAGATGGGGTATCTGCAACTTCTCTGGCAGTGTCTCACCACATTCAATGTAAAGAAATTAATCCTAATAGCTAAACTAAACCTACCCTCTGACCTATAGAAATCACAGCAACCAGTTGGAAAAAAGAGTCTGATTTCTAGCAAACGTTATAACGGTGGGTAAAAGAAGAGAAGCATAATGGTTAAATAGACTCTTAAGTAAGAAAAGACAGCATGGCACTGGTGATGGACAGCACTTGCAAGAAATGTCCTCTTTTCCCTGGAAACACTAGCCTTTACTAGAAGAAGATTTGGTCTCACAAAATGAACTAAAGGGTCTGGCATACCATGTAAGCAATCTGTATGTGTGTGGCCTTCCTTTTAAAACAGACAGAAGTTTTAAAAGACGTGTTTCAAAGTGTTTAAGACCTAGCCTTGATGTGCATAAGAATACCAATTCCAGACAGAACCAAGCTCAACAGTTTGTTCCTGCACAATTCTGGGACTAGGGCTTCCCTCCAACTGGAGACAGGCCATCATGCTTCAACTTTGCCCCTCTTCCTCTCCAACAGTTTGCCCTCTTAAGGTACTGAGAATCAGATTTATCTGTCCACAGTGTAGATCCATGAGTGTTTCCAATACCTTCTACTTACTCAAAACACCAAGGATCAAATTCTTCTCTTTTCTGTGACAGTGCAGCTGAAACAGCATTCCTCTGAACCAACACAACCACTTTGGCAACAGACATGACCCCAGCACACAAACATTTCGCCCACGTGTCGTTATGGGTGACCATACCAGTGAGGTTGGACATGTGGCACTGAACCCTCTGCTTTGTCTTGCCCAAGACCACAGGAAAGACCTTAGCAACTGTACTTTCTCCCCTTTCCTTCCCCCACTTCCCATTGCAGTTTTCCCAGTCCCAGAACTACCTCTGCTTGCCCAAGCGTGAAAGAAGGGGTCAATCTGCTGCTCACCCTGCAGGCTTCAATAAGTGAGTATTTTGGGGCACCCCTGAAGGCAAAATGACATCTGCATGCTTGACGCTATAGAATGAGAGCACAATGCTTTAAAGCCTCTCAGAAAATCTACAGGACAGTTAATATGATTTAAGCCTATATTTAAATTTTATGAGACTCATTTTCAAGGCTAATAACCCAGTTTACTGTGCACAATATCAAATGCAAATTTTATTACTGACTTGGTAAAAACCAAGACGATATTCATTAGCATATCTCAGCGCATCACCCTTTTTAGCCAAAAGGTGCACCAGGAGTAACAGTGGGAGTTTTTATATGTGCTGTAAATTACGGTTACTATCTCATTAGATAAACACATTTAAAATCAGGTTATCATTCACTTATATATCAGAAAGTTGTTTGTTCAATTGCAGCTAGTCTCGTATTACAACATATGGTGCATGAAATTCTTAGACTAATAAAATTTCAAGGTACAGGGAGCTGGTGCCTTGGAAAAAACTGTTTCTGCTCAACGAATGGCTCGATATAATCTGTAATTGCTTTGAAACAATTATGCAGCAGGCTGTTTTGTACTTAATAGTATTTACATCCTTGGGTTTATTAGCAACAAAATCTAAGTGGAACTTGTGAAAGAGAAATTAATTTTTCTGCTAAAAGATGTAAAGTTTTAAGTTAAAGATCCAGCAGATTGTGGAAATCTAAAATATATGCAATAGTCTTTAAATTAACATTTCTCATTGAAATGTTTCATTATTCTTTTAGATACCTGTGGCAAATTATCAAATAATTCTCCAGCAACTGAGTTCCCCTGAACTTTCACCACTCTTGGCAAAGCTTATGTTTTTTCTCAATGCATGCACTCTGGCTTTGTCATCTCCTGGAAATAAACACAACTAATGTCCACATATAGTACTTGAAATCAAATTGGAAATTCCCGCACCCGTGAAGTTTTGCCTGCTAAGTTTAACAGTGGTGACTGGAATGCAAGTCAGCATTTTGCACTTCTTTATATGCTGGCAATTGAACAAGAAGCTCAGTACACAGTGACACAGAGAGTCATGTTATATATAGAGAAGTAGTTATGCAGCTTTATAACAGCTGTTTTTTATAACAGCTTTGGATCAGACTATCCTGTGGTATGGATTGCTGGAACTTCAGTAGCTTCAGGAAAATGCAGCCAGTTTGCAGAAACATTGGGTCATACCTGACTGAAGTACTTAATCTCTCCTGCCGTTCTGGGCATATCCACATATGCTCTGCTGATAATATACAAATCATCATATACAAACCTAATGTCAAGTGTATTATTTTAGCATTCAGTTAGGAGCAATGAACTGCACACTACTGCCTCATTGCATGGCTCCTACTGAGCTCAAATCTGTGAGACAGCTTGAGGCCAGTTACACATTTGGGGGTTAAGGTGGTTTTCTTGCCTTTTGTCATTAACTATTTTTCCTTCTTTTGTTTATGATGTCTTGGATTTGCCTACATTGTAAGCTGTCTCCAATGTTAAAGCTGTATTTTACACAGACATCATTTCTCCTGTCTGCTAACTAACTCTGCACACCAGCAGCAGCAAAATTGGAGACCAGATTGTAAGGAAGGCCCTGATATAACAATTTTTCTCACTCTGCTCAGTACTGCTAACTTCAGGATGACTTCAACCACACAGCATTAACACCTTTCAGTTGTTCTTGTACTAACATGTTCTTAAATACTGTTACTAAAATCTCTGCCTTTGTGTTCAGCTTTATCTGTCTATCTGTTGTGCTGCAACTTCACTAATTTTCCTGTTGCTCTAATCTGCAATGAACTGCAGTGAATTCCTTGCCAAAGCCCTCACCACCACACACGCATGCCAGCTGTACACTGGGATGATTACTGAATAAGAAACACTTTCTATTACCATCATACAAGAGGGTTTGTGAGAGTAAAACATGATAAAACTTTGCAAAAAAATCCTCACTCCCTCTTACAAGGAAATCTCTCTCATTGCTGATTTCAAAAGATCTGCAATGAAAAACCATTATAAGAAAATCCTCATGCAAAGTCTCATAACCTTGCTGGCTAGTCCTAATAAGAACTGTGTAAGTTGTTAGGAAGTACACCTTTCTGTCTACAAAAGCCACCTTTAAATTTTGCAACATCAAGAAGCAAGCGTAACCTGATTTCAGCACTGTTGCTGGAATAAACCACAAATTACATTGTGGAGCAATGCTGAAAACCCCCACCAGACTGCGTGAGGAAACTAAATCCCAGCACATGACAAATGCAATCTGTTCCCACTCAACTCACTAACAATCCTCCTGCAAAGGTGGCTTTCCCCAGCCAAGGCTGGGACCCCCTCCTAACTCCCCTCTGCCTACTGCTGTGATTTGGAGCGAGTCTGGGGCTGCTACAGCATTTTCCAATGAAGGAGAGGCCAAACCTAGTTGCTAACTGTGCATTTGGGATTTCAAGTGTATTTGGGTTTCTCTGAGTCTGCCTTTAAGCGATTTCCAATGTGCAAGTTTTCTTACATTCCTGTAGAGCAGTGACACCTTTTTGTTTTGTTTTTTATATTCATACAGCACCTAGCAAAATGAGTGCCATCTCTGGCAAGGGCTCCAAGGTTCTGCTGCAAAGTAAGCAACGTTAATAATATTGGATGCGTTTAATACCTGGCACAAATGATTTGTTGAAGGGCATTAATATATTTGTAAATTAATAACATCTGTGAATAAGTATATATAGACTGGAATCAGGTCTGTGCTGTATTACTTATGAATATGGTCTTATCAATTAGTCACCGTCTTAGCAGGATGCTTTTCCCAAATTCAATTTGTCTAAATTTTATTCCATAAAAATTACCTCATCATGCTGTGCCTGCCCATATTAATGATAGGAGAAGTGAGGTTTAGGGAATGCATCCTTTGAAAAAAAAAAGGACGCTTTTGGCTGTGGACAACATGGCCAAACAAATATTAGCAATGGTGGGTGCAGCTGTAGTGAGGTGGGGATAAGGTCCACAGCTGTGTGAACTGGGTGTAGTACACTGGGCTGTGCTAATGAAGTTTAAAAATCCTTGATTATTTTGTAGTTTCTTTGGCAGCCCCAAATACATGTTCCACTCTTCCAGGCTTTTTTGACTTGCTATTTTTCAAAGCTCTCTCAAAATAAGAATAAATGTGGGCACTTTCCAGATACTCTACCCATTTTTGGTAACCAGGGTCAATTCCGGCCAGAAAGAAGTATTCTTGGATGGACTAAGGATGTCCCATGGAATCGGATGGGCTGTTAACACCTCAAAAGTCCCCGCACTCCCCCAGCTGCCCTGCTCCTGTGCCCAGACGCCCGACGATAGCCACAAATCCTGGAGCAGCCTTTGGGACCCGCCGGATGCGCCCCCCTTCCCAGTGGATCAGCTCGCAAGAGAACAGGTGACGTTTTCAAGCCGAGATCTGGGGTTTTACCGAGGCAGAGGGGAAACGAGGCTGACACCCGCCCCAGGCTGCCCCACTCCCGCTGCTGTGGGGAGGAAACCAGCCCCTTTGGGGGTGCGGCGGTGCCGGGGGAGCTTGGTCTGTTTGATTTAGTAACAGCTCCTTCAATAAAGTCCGAGCAGGCAGAGCCGAGCCTGGCTAAGCCGCCACCTCCAGCAGCTTCCCGCCTGTGTCCCCAGCCCCGCAGAAGCGTCACACCAAACCGAGGAGTGCCATCTATTGACTGCCGTGGCTCATGGCCCCGCCACAAACGCAGCACCCCCGGGTGTCCCCACCCCCGGGTGTCCCCTCCCCGCGCAGCGTCCCCCAGGAGAGAGCGGGGGCTGCGGGGGCAGCGCTCCCCCGCCTTTCCAGCCCCTGTCCTTCTCCTCTCACATCTCTTCCCTGTCATCCATCACCGCCTGCCGCTGTCACTTCGCCACCGCGGCTGTCACCCGGCTGTGACTAAGGTAGAGAAAAATGAGCCGTTTAAGCGCGGCAGAGCCCGGCACGTTCAGGAGCATGAGACAAATTAACGAAGTGCGAGAAATTAGAGTGCATAAATCTGAGGCCTTTAAATCATCGTGCGGCTGCTCATACTTAGAAGTAAAGAAATCGGAGTGCCATAGTTAAGCCTGTCTGACCCGGCCCTGCTTTCCTACGGGATGCTGACATCCAATTCAGACTCCGTATCTTCATCCTATCTGGTGGTTAACTCACCTCACTATGCCTTAGTGTTTTCTTTCAGAACAAAACCTACTTTATCCTTTTCATCCCAACTTACATATGATGTTAGGGGGGAAAGTGGGAAATTATCTGAGCTAATCACTAACTAACTAAACTATCACTCAGTCTTCATGTGATTTTTGTCCCTCTTCTCCTGGGTTATCTCATCCATAGTCCTAACCATAAGTTGATTTCCCTCCACGGTGGAGGAGGGAAGTCAGTAGCACGGACTCCAGACACAAGAAGTGTTCCAGAGACATCAAAAAATTATTTAAAAATATAATGAAGTTCATTGGCTTGCCATGAAGTTATTCTTCTTGTCTGTAATTAAAATTCTACAGTAACTCTGTGAACATAATTACATTATACCCCCGAACATAACATAAAGAAAACCCGATGCAGGTAGGAGGAAACAAGAAAATTGCATTTCTGATGCAATGCTGTAGCTGAAAGCTCCATTTTTGCGTGAATAAAAATTACCACCAACCTGTTTCCTCTTCCCCCAATACATACAAATTAGGTAGCATCTGAGTCTTTTAGTGATACCACCAAAATCAGATACTTGTAATAGTCTGCCCCCCATTACTGTGATGTTACTTTTGTTTCTCAGAACAACATACAGATATGAAAGATGAACGCATCCGAATTTGATCTAGATGCCCACATAAAGTATCTAACTGGGTAAAATTGCTAAATACTATGATCCACTATCACTTCTTATACAACAATGGCAGAAAAAAAAGGCAGCACAGAGGAATAACCTATTCACCATTTTACAGTTGCAGTGAACTGTAGGTTAGATTATGTTTTGAACTAGAAACTCATGATTATGTCAATTTCTTCTCATTGTAACCAGAGACATTGTTCTTATTTGTATCATTATTTTGGCAGGTTTTTAGGCAGATCCCAAGACAACAAGATCCATATGAGGTCATGCATCTCCCACACCACTCTGGGAGAATGAACTATTTGGCTAGTATTAAATCTGGCCTCTTGCTTTCAATTATGGAAAAATATGTTATCAACCCAGCCTCATTTAAGCTTTCTTCATATCTATTATCCTTAAACCAAAGCATATTAGTTATCATCTCTGAGATCTGGAAATCCCCAGACTTTTTGAACTTTTGTTCTAGGTTCTCTTTTACTTTCGTTATTCTCAGAGTGGCAGCATGGGTAACAGTGTAACACAACAGTAGTCCTTAATAAAAATAAACTGCCCTGAGAAAACAATCTGATTTATGTTCAATTTATTTTTGTAATAGCCACCTTCCTTCTTGCCTTAGAAATAGAAGGAACTGACGATCCTTAAAAAAACACAACACATTTCTTTTGTGATCATGTGCCAGCATAGTCATACAAGGCACTGTATGACAGAGTGCTTCAGGCACTGGAATGACAGAGATTTGAATGACAGCACTGATACTGATACTGTTTGGTGATAACACTTACAATTGTCACTTAAAATTAAAATTATATTGCTCATAATTTAAATAGGAAATACTTCATTTGGCTTGGGGCACTGAAATAGTCTCAGGTCTGACCTGTGTAACCCATCTCACCTATATACTGTTCTGTTATTCAAGACTGTGAAAACATTTTCTCTACCACCACCCTCATGGGAATTAACTTTCATGATGTCACAAGTTTTGCTGAGCGACAGAAGAAGAATGGTTGTATGTACACTTAAGAAAAGCAAGCAGAACTATCATATTATGACATCTACCAGCTGGTCAAAATGCAAGAATGAAAAATACAAAGCAACGCTAACTGAAGATGCAAGTGGATAATATCTTGGTAGAAATGCAACATGTATGTATATTAAGGTTTATTACATGGAGATTACCAAAATGAGCAATATCCCTTTTTTAGAATGCTGCACATCATCTTGTGACCTGTGACCTGCAGTTGGTGTGGCAGTGATTTTAAACGTACTCTTTGGAAATTTTTTGGAAATCATTTAATGTTTGGAAATAATTTAATTTAATTTAATTTATAGTTGTCTTTTGAGACACTTTCAAGCAAAGAAAAAAGACTATCTCATGTGGTGACTTCAGATAATTTCCATGAGTCAATCATTGCAACTTTGAAAACAAAAGCTACTTTGAGAACTTCTAACCTTCACAAAATCTTCAAGAAACCTGATCAGTTGTGACCTTGGGTTTGGAGCTTGAATGTTGATAGCTGTTGAACCTTGTAGGTGACGTTTTTTCACTCCATGAACAGTCTTGACACTTTGGGAAAAAGCTTTCAATTAAATTCATTGACATATCTGTCTAGTTCCAAATGTTCTGTAAGTTGGGTCACTCCACTTCTGTTTAGACTCAGGTAAAAGATGATTTTTCTTTGAAGATTCACACATGGTACCTCACCATCTCTGCTCTAGGTACTCAAATCCTAAGGCAAAAGTTTCACAGAAGTTACCAAGCAGAGGAGGGAGCCCAGGAGCTGGAGAGCACTCTTGTCTTCTTATGGGGTTCAGCGGTTCTGTTGACATTTTGCAACAGGTGATATTAATGTCACAGCTTCATTTTGTCATCCTTGAAGGTATCTCCAAGTTAGTGCTACCTGGGATTCCCTGGTTAGTCCTCTTAGGTACTTCCATTACTGTAAACAAGTGCCAACCATTCTCTCACATCCCTGACTGCCGTAATCAATAAAGCTGCACCACAATGCCAACATACACATTAGCTTGTACCCACACATGGATGGCAGCAAAGGGAAGGCTTCCCTACAGTGGTATGACCCAGGGGCCATTAAGTATTTTTATTGAACACTAAATATTGCCAAGTTCTTCCACTTCCATTCAGGATCAAAAATTAGAGATGTGTAATTGCTCCCAGGCTTCACAACTTTACAGTTGCCACTGTGACAGGTAGCAGTGAGTGGTGATCCATACCAGGTGGTCAGTTGTCCCTCTTATTTGGAACTGGACATTGGGTTGTAGCAAGTGAGAAAGATGCAGAGGACCAGCTTGGCTCAGGGAAAAACTAGGCTAGACATTTGTCAAGTAAGAAGTTGTCTGGATGAGCAGCTTGAAGGAAACAGCATGGGCAAAGGCCCTTTCCCCATCCATAGGAACTGCAATGCCTTGTGAAGGGACTCTACCTCACAGGAATGAAAGGGACAAAGTGGAAATTGCTACTCAGATGGTTTACTCATCCTTCTCCTGGTACAGTCTGTCATCTGTCATACAAGGGATTGTATTCCTGTATGTTCTGCCGTATTTTAAAACATGAAGATTACAAGAACCTTCTCACTTCTTTGAAGTCACTCTTTCAAAGCCAGACAGACTCACTGCTAGGAAGTTTGCTTTCCTTTGATTATCTCCATTGTGTTGTAGAGAGAAATTGACCCTTTCAGGAAATATAATTGTCAGCTGGCAGAAAAAGACAATATTAAAAACATCACAGAAGCCAAACATTTCAAGGGCTTCTCACTTAAAACTGCAAAGATGTTACTCTCAAACCACCAGCTACGCAGGATTTCTATTTTGGCCCATCCTGTATAGTAAACTGTAATAACGTCACTGCATGACACGATGCTGTGGTTTAGAAATGGTATTCTCCAATTTACTACTCTTGCTAAAACCACATTGCTGCTCACTCCTCCTCCTCCTCCAATTGGATGCACTAAAGGCAAAGATCATGGGTTGAGATAAGCACAATTTACTGGAAACAGCAATGAGACAAGAAAACAACGAACACTAACAGCAACAATATTAATAACAAAAGGTATCAGACAAAGAAACAATTTACATAGAAAGCCCACAACAATACCAGATCTTCCCGGGCACATTTTCTCCTGACCAGAAGGAACCCCTTTCCTCAGAAGTGAGAGAGAGTTTCTTCCTTTGGCCCCCAGGATTGACATGAGGTGGTATGGAATAATATCTGAGCCTTAGCCATGCCCCCTCCTGGCTACTGAAAAAATTAACCCTGTTCAGGCCAAAACCAGCACTCATGATATTTTGTATCTTAAGAATAGAGTTAGCCCATTGTGCTGGGTTCAGAAGTGTTTTAGCTTATTTGAGATCTGAGGTCTGAAGCAAGACAGTTCTTGCTGACTGTTCCCAGCTTAGCAAAGGACTCGTTTGACGGTTAAAATCCTTGTCCATACCTCTTTCCCAATATCTGTCTATCTGTATATCACTCTATCCAGCTATCTAGCCATCAATCCATTTGTCTATCCAGCTGTTTATTTCAGCTGTTTCCCTCAATACTTTCTTCACTGAAATAGTCAGGGAGAGGGAAGCTTAGTGATAAGTAACAAGAGGTACCTCTGAGAGCCTAAAGAAGGGGGGGCACACCATGTTTGCTCAGGGTCACTTTTAGCCTAATAGCAGGGGTGAGGGTAAACTTCCCTCTGTGAGGGCTGGATACTCTTTGGGAAAGGACTATAAGGAGATGTTGCGGGAAATCAGAACTCGTGCTGAAGCAATTTCTTCCACACAAACTGCTCTGCTTGCTGTGGTTCCTAGGAGTCGATCAGACCTGGTGGAAGGCCCCTGTGTTGTTGGAGGGATTGTATTTGCCCCAGCAAATCTACTTCTCATCTCTCACCCTGCCCCACAGGCTTGCCAGTTTAAGGATCCCTGCCTGGGAATCCCCATGCTGCTTTTGCTTCCCAGAACCCCACTGCCGAGGGGTTTTCCACAGGAAGGACAAGTAGATCAGAATTTTTGTTTTTGTAAAATTAATCTTTAATTAACTTTGGCCACAAGATATACTGATGGAATTTCTTGTCACCTAAGAAATCCTTTAAAGAAAAAACTGAATTAATTTTTCCCAGTCCCCTATTCTGTCCTAAAATAAAAACTTCAGTAGCAGCTCTAACCAAGGGTATAAAAGATCAAGGTAAAAAAAGGATAAACAACCAGCTTTTTTTGGTTCTTTAAGATAATGAACAAATAGCAAGACAGTGACTTCAGGCTTTAAATTACTTTAGTTTGGCACTCCAAACAGCAGTCAGAGATGTTTTTCCCTTCTAATTTTACAAGCTGCTTTCAAAAACATAGTTAAAATTCCCAACACTTATCTCACTATCATGTGTCCAAAGCAGATATCCTCCCACTTCAGGATCAGCCCCTATCACAGCTCTCTCACCCTGCTTGAAACTGTGCAAATTCTGCATGTGAAGTACACACTTGCTACAAACACCTCTGGCAGCTCCACAGCAGACCTCAGCAAGCAGCAAGGAGAGGGATGGCCAGCCAGAGGCACGTGGAGTAAAAGTGATGTGCTCTTTGTAGCAGGTGGAGGATGGCGAGACGCAAGGACTGCAGCTGCACCCAGTGCCCGGCTGCAGGGGGAAGGGCAGTGGATGGACCCACAGACAGACAGACACCTGCAGAAAAATACAACCCACCAAAACTGCGGAAGGTGTCTAATTAAGCTTCCCTTCCATGAAAAGCTGTCACTAGGTAAGCAAAACTGTTTAAAACATGTTCATCATTAAAGTGTCCCCCGACAGCAGGATGCGGCAGCAGACTCGGCGACAGAAGGGAGAAGAAGAGAGGCATATGGACCCCAGCCCTGTCCCCTGCTGACAAGCTGCCTCGCTGCAAGCCCCCTTTTCACTGTCGTCCGTGCGTGTAGCAGATTGCAATGGCCCAACTTTCCCATCTGTATCCCAGGCCTGTGCCCCCGACAATGTGGCAGCCATGCAGTTTTCATCAGGCGGGGAGCAGGGGAGGGGGAGGTTGCAGGCAGGGGAGGGTGGAAGGAGAAGGGGGAGATATTAACCACCAATAATCACAATGCTATCCATAATGCATTGTCTCCATGAGATTACATGGTATATTTCCAGTGGGGATTAGCCCATCCATCACAGCCCTTTATTGGCCCTTTTTTTGTTGTATAAAGCCCAAACACTGTCGTAAAATTCTAAACCGCTTAATTGCTGTGCTGTAAAAATTTGCATATCAGAGATATGTCATTCCTTCGTTAAATGGCACTAGGCATTTGTTACAAGGTCCCAACAATCACAGGAGAGCACCCCAGAAAAAGGTCACCTCTTGGCATTATGCAAAGTTCTCTGCTGAATTCTAATCCGCAGCAATTACGGTTTGAATGTATTGCAACTTAATGGATTTTAGTTTTCTGTGATTCAAACTCCCTGGGCTCAGAGAGCCCTTGTTTCATCTGATCAGACAAGGTAAGCAATGTGATGGTGACGGCATAGTCTGTTTCTGTAAGGCCCGCAAGCTTGACTCTTAAAAGATATTTTCCTAAGCCAAATTGTGAACCTTGGTGCAAACTTTCCATGATGGGCATATGTCTTGATTTCACAGATTAATAGCAAGTAGGGAGTACAACAGCCATTGCATTGCCACTTCAAGTATTCATCATTAAAAACAACCTGAAGTTAGATATTTATGTATGTGTACTAATAGGATAATTATAGTAATGAGCAGTTTTTAACCCGTGGGTCTGAAAGATTCTTTACAAAAGCAAGAACATATCATTGTCCTGAATTTGCACCTTCAAAAACTGGCTTTGAAGAGCTGGTTTGAAGCCAGGGGCACCCTGCAGACCCCAACAGTGAGCACTGCTCTCAGCAGCCCTAGCAGTTCTCCTCTGCTTCCTCCCATCTGCTTGCCAAGGACTGAAAGTATCATTACTTAAACATGTGATCAGGTCTTCACTCCATGTCTTCTCCATTAACTGGTGCAGAGGTTCCCCAGATATGCTTTCAATCCACATAGAATTTTTTTTTTTAATATTTTAAGAGTATCCTTAATCCAGACCATTTAACCGCCTTCTAGCACGATATTACAAAATGTTACCCAGGGGGAGAAGGGCAGGTCAGATACTTTTCTCACAAAAGAAAATCTAGAAGCTGTATTTTTTTTTCCTGTGTAATAGCAGGAAGTATGGTTTCTCATCTTCCCAGGAACATATGAAAAAGGAGGTGACTGGAGCAGTCTCAAAGGATTCTAAAAGTCCCATAGAGATTTGGGGGTCAAAGTCTGTGTTTCAGGTTCTGGTATAATAGGAGAGCCCTTTGCAAGCTCTGATATAAAAACTAGCAGAGAAGGAGGAGAAATTCTGGGCTGTGTGTACCTGGCACCTTGGCTTGAGTTGGCCTGTGCTTAAATAGTGTGAGCTAGCTTTGAAAATTGTTCAGGGTACAAGAGGTGCCTGTCGTAGTCAGGATCCAAAGCAAACTGAGTCTTCTTTAATTATCCACTCTGTTCCTCTTTCCCCAGCTCTCTCCCTACCCACAATCATCCATACCTCTACATGGAACACAACCGTATCCGTCTCTACCTGCCTGAGGCATAGTCCTTGCTCTTCCTACCTATGTGGTCAGATGCAGCTTATGAATATGCATTTGGATGTAAGTGAGATACATCTTCCTCTAAGGGACTGCCATGCTCACTTTTTGTAGTGACTGAAAATTTCTTCCAAGAAGGAAGGAAGCACCTCCAAGAAGCACCAAGGTGGTGTTAGCACTGATGTGTCTTACACCTGAGAGGGACAATGGCAAGTGGGCTCCTGCAGGTGTGCCCCAAACACAATGGCAAGGTAGCACACGTTTTCACTCTTTTGAAGGCTTGCCAGTACCTTCTAAGAGTTCAAGCCCGACCTCTTTTTCCAAGTGGAGGAGAGATAGGTGAGAGGGGAGAAGTTGGCCAACAAGAACTTCCACCTCATGGCTGTGTGCAGCAGGTCAGTGTAAGAATCTGGTTAAGCCATACCAGCCTTTTAATGTCCCTCAGTGTGTGCAGCCCTGTTCCCTGGACATAATGAATGTCTTACAAATATTCCCCCAGGAGCAAGTGAATGAGTAAGATTATGTGTGCCACAAAACCTGAACCTACTGCAGAAGCTCACGTGCCTTCCTCAGCAGAAAGCACAATGCAGAGCTAAAGTACTGAAAGTACAGGATCAAAGTCATGGCTTTCCTTCAAGGCATCTTGGTTATCTTTGTAACCCAGTCCCACAACTCCCAGAATTTGGCAACATATTTCCTCACTTCAAGAAGATATCTTCTAACAGTCCTATTTCAGTGAGTAACTTGTTTTATGATATCTATTTTACATGTTGTTTTCCTAAACATTTTTCTGCTTACGAATAAGTACATTTTTCAGGTGTGTACATCTTATTTGTATTGCAAGCACTCATATTTAAAATCGACCTTACATTGTATTTACTCATCACATTATGCTAGTTTTATTATTATTATATTTTAGACTGGCAGGTGGTTTACTAACCAGAAAGAACTCTAACAAGCAACTCAAATATTCTAACATAACAAAACCATATTATCTTTGTTTTCCTTTTTAATTAACAACTAACAGCAATGCAAAATTCTTGTCCTACATGTGAACTCAGCCACAGTCAGTTCACTTTCATCTGAGTTCTTGATTAAGTAGGCCTTCTACAAAGTAGCCCCAAGTACCTTTGCCAAAAAGATTTTAGCCCCTGCCCTCATGCAGATAAAACCCTCTCCCTTCAGTGGTATCAATGTAACTGATGATATGGCTCCAGCTCTACAAAATTATCAGTGCAGGAAGAAAATCCTCCAAAAAAACGTTAAACCAGATTATTTCAGATGGACAATTCACAGCAATTGCGTGGAATCTCTCCAACCAGCTTATTTTGCATCCACAAGCCTGTGCCTCTTTCCCAGCACTATCTCTGCTTTACAGAAGGAGAAGCAAAATCTCATCCATCCAAGATTTTCCAGCATTGCAGTGACAGAGCTGGAAACAGGTCTGGAGACCTGCATCACAACACCACACAGGATCCCAAGGTCCATTTCCTTCCTTCCTCTTCTTTCACCTTCCAAAGGCTTCCAACCATCAGGATAAACCTTCCAATATCATAGGGACAGTCTGCAGAGCTCAGTGGACACCAGAATGGGGTCTTCAAAGAGCAGAACTGGAGGTTGACTTGCCAGCGTCCCTACAGAGCTCATCGCCCACTGACATTTACATCTGCCTTGGAAATAGATTTGTTACACAGCCAATCTCCCAGTCCATCATCTGCTTCTCTCTCTCTTACATATTCTGTTCATACCAGACCCAGAGGAGCATTCCTGCTGCCTTCAGTGAAGTTTGAGATGGGACTAAATAGTGTCTAAGTGCAATTTATTTTACCCTTATTGAGCATTATTAATGTTTCTGTTAGGATGGAACAAATTATGTAATAATGTGTCTTTTTCTTCTGCTTAATTCATTATTTAAAATTACCCAGACAATAATTTATGTGAATTATTCTGCAATTAATTTGCCATGAGTTTCTTGCAAATACCCTCTGACATCTGAATTCCCTTGATTGGTTCCAAAGGTCTGTTTTACACCTTTGGAAAGGAGTGGGGCCAGACCTGATACCTGCAAATTTTAGGGAATGTCTGCATAAGAATATGGGCTATTTCCAATAAATTAGTACACAATCACATTTGAGTTTTCTCACTTTGTTTTCCAAATGTTGGAGGTGTTTTGTGTGGTTTAGCATAACTCTGCTTCTAACTGAATTAAGGTAAATCATTACAGTTAAGGTCACATCCAAATAATTCCCCTGTGCTTTTTGCCTGATTTCAGCTAAATCAGTGGGAAGCTGTAGCTGTAATTCAGCCAACACTGAAAATAAATAAACTTTTTGAACCAGGTTTCCAATATGGTAGTTCCATTTTGCATCCTCACCATCTGTTTCTGATGCCTTTTGTTCCTTTATTTTAACAATAATTTGATATTTTACATCTGTCCCAGAGCCTTTTGAACCCAGTGAAAAAGTTTCCTTGACAATCATGACATTTAAGTTACAGTGAAGTGTCTTGTTTGATTGGAAGAGCAGAAGTGTAGCTGATAGAAGTTGCCTCCACGTTACTGACTGCAGGTACAGTCCGATTTGCTGCACCTGAGGGGCGAGGTCCCAGGTGGAGCAGCATGGCTAACAGGAATGGCTGGAGAGCCACTTGATGATGCAGGATATTCTTTCAGAGGCTTCATATTAATCTGCAAACAGATCTGTGTTCATTACATTTTAATTGGTTCCTAGTAAATGTGCCTTAATAAGCTCTTTTTAAAGAAATAAAGTAACTGCCATATTGAATGCATCTTGAATAAATATGTGGCAATGGGAAACAGCGCTTTCTTAACTTCCTAGGTCTATAAACATTAACACGCTCATAAATACATTTGCATGTAGACACAAGACTTAATAAAAGCCTTTGAGGATACCATTCATCCCTTTTGCAGAAACATATTCCAGTTATCATTAGCCTTGTAATTAAAATTCTTTTAACAGCACTAATTGATGGTTTCACCACCATAACATTGTCATTTTAAAAGCTGCTTGTTTAATGCATGACTACTGGAAGTACTGGAGAGTAGGTGGGTCAAATGTTCCAGGCAAGACTTCTCATCACACAAGTGAGTAGGAGCCACGAGTTAAAAGGCCAGGAAAATACAAAATCCTAGGATACACTGACAGATTACAGAAAAACCAGCAGGTTACAGGCACTGCTACCTCAACAGCAGCACTTCCCAGCAAGGCCTATTAACACTTCATGCTGCAAAGGTGATATTTTCTGCTCCCTCCCCCTGGCCATTCAGTGAAAACGTCTTGTCACAGCAAGCTAGGGCACTTTCACCAATAATTAACTGGAACTGAGTTCATTAGGTAAAACAAAGTGTAAGCAGGCATTGGAATGTCACGCCAGCCTCACGTATGGAAAGTGAAGCCAATCCATAATCCATTGAAGTGTGGAGTGGGGTAAAGGCTCACGTATTTGACCAGTCACCAAGGTGTATAAATATAATAATAAAGTTCCACAACTGTCTTATTAACATACCAGATTTGATTTGGCTCCATTATATTTCATTGAATAGTTTACAAAGCACCCCACATAAAACATCATCATAATTGTAATCATATATTTGGCGATTTAACGTGTACACCATAATGAACCATTAGTTACACAAATAACTAATAATTTGCTAATGACAATATTATGTTAAGTCAGTTTAGGGGCAATTAAAGTGAGTGATATTTACATATGCCTAATGAATCACAGTCGATGGCAGATTAAGAGATTCTAATGAATATTCATCCAGACATTCGCAACCAGCTTCACAGTTTATAAACTGAATTATGGTTGATTTGCCCTTTTAAAAATGAATATGTGAGTATCTTCTGCATGGAAGGAATGAACAATTGGGGTTGATTGTAAAAATTTTTTTTTTAAGCTATGTACTGGTCAGGACACAAAACATTTTTATGCACTCTCATACCCTTGGCTTCTCAGCTCTTTTTATATCACATATCAGCATTGATGAACTATCTCCATTTTCATTCCTACCCATGACATGAAATATAGAAAATGTTTTGCGTTGCATTAAATGCAATAGAAGTTTTATGCAGACTCACTAAGGAAATAATTACACAGGTAGCCTGCTTTCCCCAAGCAGAGTAAACAAACTCTCTCTGCCATATGCTAACAACATTCTACTTTTAAAGGCAGCCTTTATGCATGCTCACTTGAGTGACTGACCAAAATATCATTCATTTTAAAAGAAGCTGTATCAGCTTCTCATAGGATGAAATTAGAGTTACTGTGACATGTCCTATGTAGCCAGAAGTTTCTGCTATTATTTATATCAATAATATTGGTAGCAGTAACAATAACTGCTAAGAGCATCAGATACAGTTTTATGGTTTGGCTATCAGATTTCAAAGTGACCTCAAAGAAAGGTGAAGCATTTAATGTCCACACACAGAGTTTTCCTTGGAAGTCCCTGTGAAGTGTTTGTTAGATTCTGAAGTAGTCCTTCATAAGACTGGTCCCTGTGACACAGAACCACAGGATGGGTCAGGTTGGAAGGGACCACAGTGCGTCATCGGTTCCAGCTTCCCTGCTCAAGCAGAATTATCCTGGAGCACATTGCACAGGATTATATCCAGATGGTTCTTCAATATCTTCTGTGAGGGAGACTTCACAACCTCTCTGGACAATCTATTCCAATGCAGGGTTACCTGCACAGTAAAGAAGCTCTTCTTCATATTCAGGTGGGATTTCTTGTGCATCAGTTTCTGCCAGTTCTTGCTTTAGCATCGTTGCTGCAAAATTCCGGGGTATTTTTGCATGATTTAAAATGTGGAATGTTAAAAAGGGGTTTTTATTGCTCTCCTCCAGGAGTCTGGAAGTGAAACCACCATGAAATAGTCCTGCAGAGGTGAAGCTCATTTGCTTCCATTGAGATCAAACACAGAAGCTCTGCAAGCCTGCCCTAACAAGAGACAGTCTCCAGTAGGTAAGGAAACATCATTAAAGGTACTCACTTCTGCTTTGCTCAGTTTGGGGATTTTAGGTTTATCAGTCCCAGCCTTCAAAGTGATTTGGGAGTTCAGAGAGCAAAGACATTTCTATAAATGCCTTCTGCAGAAACACAGGTGCTAGAATTCAACATACTGTTAGATCTACACAGTCTGATGAGACACTTCAATTCTTGAATTCTGAAAGCGGGAGAGACATACTTAGTTTTATCCAAATTGTCCTGTGTTCAGGAAAAGTTCAACTACAGCTGGGAAAAATGCTGCTGGGATTCAATCAGAGGACACTGTAATTGCAACACAGACTTAATGAACAAGCAGTTTTAATAATTGACTTTACCTTTCTAATTGCTCTCATCTAATCAGGTTACTAGAGTTGGCCAGAAGTCCTGTTTTCCAAAATACTACAAAAAATTTCCTGGATATTTTTCATCATTTCAGCCACATTTCTTATTGAGAAAAATGTCTGTAATTTTTCAATAAAAACTGAAAACACAGCAACAAATACAACATGATGGAGTTTAAAACATTTTAAAATTAAGTAAAAGTCATCTTTAAAAAGTAACACTTTTTAATTTAAAACATCGTTCATGTTTTCATTTCAGTTTTCATGACAATTACTTTTCAATAACAAGAATTAAGTTCACTTCTCTACTGTTTTTAAATAACAGAGATGTTACAGTTTTCTCAGTTGTCTGTTTCCTTCTTATTGCATTTCCTTAATGCAATGTTTTATAAGAGGATGACAAACTAATACAGGCTGAGAGGACTACCGTAATCCTGCAATGACTTTGAGAAGTACTTGAACTTTTCATCCTTTGCCTGTTTCCAAGGCTTTTCTTCTTCCCTAAGACAAGTCTGTTTCTGAGGCACTAAAATGACAACTTCAGGCTGCAGTACTTTCAAAACCTCTGCAACTTCCCCCTAAGAAGCTATTTAAGGTTTACTGACCTGCTATATGCTAAACCTTCCACAGTCTATAGCCAACAGCAATACAGATTCTTTTATCCTTCCCTCTGTATTCCTCTCTCCTAAAAGTAATTAAGCTCATATCAGTTCTAAGCTCCCAAAGCCCAAAAGTCCCCACATTATTGTTTCAGCCTCAGTGCATCTGTTTGCTTTACCTCCGTAAGTTTGCCTCATCATTGTGACTACCGACACAATCTGTACCACTCGTACTGCTGGCAACTGAAGAGTTTCAGAAAACTTCCGTTCCTTGCATTTAGCAACCCCAACCACCCTCACCTACTGCAACAATTCATAGAAGTATCACAAATAATTTGATCTGCATTTCAAACAGTGGTCTCCTGTGAGCTTAAGTAGCTCTATACTTGTTTCAAAAAGCATTTTGCCTTCTTTGCTGTCTACTATAGAAATTACCCATCTTTCTCTTCCATCTCCAAATTATGGGCCTTTTTCTTCAACCATTACTCTCAGAAGCACACTCAAGGAACAAGGACAGGACAGTTCCCACTATAGGTTTTACTGACATTGCTATGCATTTCTGGATTGAGAACAGTCTTAAAATACATGGACCCAAACTTTTCAAATTAAATACTGCTGTGATTTTTCTGTGGCCACACACAGTGCAGATATGTCTCTTCTTACCAGTCAAAGCCTGTGTTAGTATTTGTGGGGATATTGTATTTATCTCTGTACATAGAGTGAAATCTCAGACTTAATGACAGGCACAACCAGCAGCAAGGGCACTTCTTAACTGCAACAGGGTCAGGGTTCCACTCCAGACCATTCTTCTTATTGCCCACAGTATTTAAACCACTGGATTGCACAGGGTTACATTGTTCGTGCACCCTGGACACAAAAAAAGATGCTTCTCCCTCAGCAGAGGCAGGAAATTACTGCTTAAAAGTTTTGTTTATTTCTCAGATATTCAGTAGTACAGAAAGCCTCAGGGATTTTCTTAAAATGCAAATTTTCATAACTGTGAGCCAGATTTAAAAGAAGCAGAGTAGCCTGGTGAATGAGCCCTATTGTACAGTTAAGAGACCAAAAAGCAAGGGCTGCTTCTTTTATACAAGAACTGCTTAGAAAATAATCAAAATTATTCAGCTAGAGTAATGCAGGAAACACAAAGGGAGGTATCTGGGGGTTCCCTGTCTGATCTTATCCAACACCCTTCTTTTAACCTTTAATCTCTGAAGAATCCATAAGGAAGCCTTTAGGTGTGTCAGTAATGACTGAAATTTGCTGTAGTCCTTGATAAAATGGCTCAAAGGTTAAAAACCAAACAAGTAGTGGATGAAATAATTTTCCTGGTGTGTAATTTTTACCTGGGTTGAAAGTGCATGAAATCTCCTTAATTACACTGCTTATCTTGAACTTATGGCAGAGCTCTGTGTATACTGTGCTCTCTTCTTCATCTCACCCTCCACAGCCTGTTGCAAGTCTGGTACCTAATTAGTTTCACCTATAAAGAATAGCAATCTGCAAGTGCAGTGGTAATACTGCTTCTGCAAACTCCTGATGCAGGGAGACATGAGAAGCAAAAGAAACTACAAACTGAAAAGAAGAGCTCATTTGGCTTAACACTGGCACGGAGGACGAGCTCTGCTTCAACAGGTGCAGTCCTACAGCCCTCCCTGTCATCTACAGCAAATGGGAGAACTGATGGGCATTTAATGAACCTCATTCTAACCTGTGTGGAATAATCTTTCCGTTAATCTTCTACTGGTTTCCATCCATCTAGCAACAGCGGTGCTTAAATCTCTTGTTTGCACTTTACTAGCTGCAGATTGTAAATGTTTCATGAGCCGCTGAGCTTGCAGCATTACTATTTTATTAGAATGTTGAATATCTCATGTTCATTGCTGTCTTACCAGCAAATTTTATCTAAACAAAAATTGCCTCCATACTTCTTGTGAATGACAGTTTGGTGGTGTGATGGATGCTGTTGTTACTGCTTGTTTTGCATCAACAGTTTGAAAATAGCCCCTCTGCCTTGCTGAGATGCAATGGTGCACCTGTGGTAATGCCAATAAAAATACATTCACATCATGAGTATATCCAATTTGGCTTCTGAAGAAGGGACAGAGGTCCTGTCAGCCTCTGGTCCTGGTGTTAAGCACACATGAAAAATTCTCCTGCCTCTGAAATGCAGAAAAGGTTTTCCTAAGTTGAGTATTCTCCAGTGTTCTATTTCCTTAAAATGGGACCACGTCATTACTGAATAGATAAACTGGACTGGTTCAGAGTTCAGCTACAAGTGGATTAGTGTAACATCAAGCATTGATCTTCAAAATATATGAACATCCTCTTGGGGCTTTGCTCAGTTCTCCCAAATCATGTGTACCCTTGGTAAGATCTTGTGATGCAGACAAGTCGGTTGAGCAATGAAAGCGACTGGGAGTTGTTTGTGGACTCTGAAAACTCTCTTTTGCTGACCATGCAGTCAAAACACTCAAGAGGTAAAAGATAAAACCACAGAGATGTTCAGGGTGCAGCCCTACTGAGAGGTCCCACCAGCCCTGTGACTGGTGCAGGGGGGCAGAGACTATAACAAGTCAAGAAGTTTAGAAAGGGAAAAGGGAGACATAAAAAGCCCTCCCTCACAGTGGAATAAATCAGGAATTAGCTCTCTTGGTTATCCCTTCCCTGTGAATTTTGCCATGGTAAAGTTTGAGCAAGAACCACTTCTCTTATCTGGAACTGAACATCATCAAATTGTGTCTTTATCCACACAGAGGCTGAAATCCCAGGCCAGCCCAGATCCCCTTGTGCAGTATGGTGGAGGGAGGAATTTACATAATATGTTTATTTCACTTTATTTCATGTCTTAGACACAAGCACTGGGAACAGCTGATTTGCAGAGCTGACCTTTCAGGAGCAATGGACGTATCAGCACAACCAGCAAGCTGTAATACACTCTGGCACTGCAAAGGGTGCCAGACCATTCTGCCCCATGTCCTCCTCCCACAGCCACTCCCATGCTGCTGGATCTCCAGTGTCAACAACTCACCCACCAACACACAGGAAAACCCTACTCTGATCCTGGTGTTTGCAAACAAGGCAGGACTCAAGACTTCCACGTTGAGATAATGGTTAAGGAATACAATTCCTCTAGTTCTGCAACAAACAACTGAGATAAAAGACCTACACAAGCCTGGCAATTAAAGTCCAAGAGGATGACATGGTCGAGTGAGTACTGTGGGCAGTAAAGTACTCGATTTGCCAGCATGGCCAACACCCTACCCACTTTCTACAGCAGCCACAGTCACCCTGTCTACCACATTTTTCCCAATCAGCCACAAAGTAAACATTTCCATATCTCCTACATCCTCTTCCCACTACCTCCCCTCAGCCCCAATACTCTCAGTCCTGCCCATTTAAAGAACAACCTCCTGTCCCACTGGTTCTTTCTGTGTGAGCTGCCCACTCACCCCACATCTCCTGATACACTCCTGCATCACAGAAACATCTTTCTCTTTCAGTGTACAAGACTGTAACAAACCTACCCATTGGCATGGCAGGCACCCACCAAAGGCATTCTGGCAGGAGCAGGGCCTGCTTTCAGACAAACAGTTGGACAATGAGATATATGAACCTCCCAATTCATATGATTGGCATGAAAGCATTTTTTGAGCACCAACTAGACACCCAAAAAGCACAGGTGGGGCAGATGCCCACCCTCACAGTTCAGGGCCAGTACCAAGAGAAATTGATTATTGGTATGCAAAGCAAAGCAATGGAAACCCAGTTTCCAGGATAGTTCTGTTTCCCTTCCGTATATGAAGGTCCTTATTTAGCATCAGAAGAAAACTAATCTAAGATTCCTTGCCTATTTCATTCAGCCATTTCCAGTGTGGTTTGCAACCAGAAGTTAAAAGTATACATGCAAGCAATTGGGAGCTTTCTGGAAGGATTATGCCTGTGATTCACCCAGATCCACAGTGAGAACACAAATAGTATGTTCTCTCCAGCAACTGACTTTGGCAATCCCTGGTGCATGGAGGTCCGCTGCAGAGCCAGGGTCAGTCTTGAGGTTCTTATGACAAATATGGAGGGAAGTTGCTGCTTCCAAGGCAGTGTTAGGAGGCAAAGCTGCTGCTGCCAGCCAGGGCTAAGTACCCGTACACCCTGTTGAACAAATGTCTTTTGTCACTTTTCCAGCTATTCATTTAACTCTTCAAATTGTTCCCAAAACCTCTATCTTGACAAATGACTCGCTTGATTTGCTACCACTTTTCATTCTTAATGACCTTGATTATTTGGGGGGACTGCTATTGTCTTTTTTCATATGCACTGGTTCATGGTTTGCAGCAATTTTTTTCTCTGTAGAAAATAAAGCCTAAATTCACCAAGGAACCTGAAATTTCCCAAGGGCTACTGCTCCTGCAGCAACTCTGCTGCAGGTGACACCTAGCCGGCCAGCCTCTAAAAACCAGCGCGAATTTACCAGAGAGAGAAAAGGCAAACACTATAACAGCAGGCAATGCCAAGGAGCAGACTGCCAGGCACCGCGGGAAACCCACTGCTGGCGTTCTCGGGTCTGTTCGCCCTGACCCCACACCCTGCATCCCTCGGTCCGCATCCCTCATCCTGCATCCTGCACCGCCGCCCGGCGGCCGCAGCTGGGATGGAACCGCTGTGGCTCTCTGGGGTGCCGGCGGTGCTTGCGGCGCGCCCAGCCCGGTTCTGCGGGGCCGCTGCGCTGCCCGGGCTGCACCCTGGCTCTCGTCCCCGAGTAACATCTGTACGGAAAGAAAAGCATGTGTTTACAAAGAAAAGCTGATCTGCTTCCCTTTTCTAACAGAAGGCAGAGGGAGTCAGGCCATTGCAGTGCAATAACCATTCACCACTAAATTATTTATGTTCTGCTAAACTCTGAAGTTTCATAAACCCAGAACATCCCTCTAAATCTGCTCAGAAATACCACTCTATAGATGCTTTGTTCTCCTGCAGTGGGGGAAAAAGTTTTCCATCCACTCCCCAGAAAAATCCCCAGCAAAAGAGAAACTGCTAAGGGCTGTCTTCAAGGAAATGCTTCCAGCTGCTGTTGTCTTTATTAAAAGAAGTAAAGAAAGAAACACAAAAAGGCCCCTCCAACTCCTGGGAGAATGTTGAGCTATTAAAACCACATACCCATTTAGCTCCCAAAAGAAGTCTTTCATAATTGCAAGCAAAGCCCACAGCTGAACCAAGCTCTTATTGCTTTTCCCCAATCAGACTGCATGTGATCGCTGTAAAACTGACTCCTGAGTGTTACTTTATGGCTGAGGCTACAAAGGAGTTCAGTGAGTGCACTAACTAACTCTGCATCCCACCAGATGCTGGAATCCCCACAGCTCTCTTTTCTGCACACTGAACAGGGAAGTTAAGGATGCAAGAATTAAGTCCTTAAAAATTGCAGGGCAAATGAGAGGCATCTAGCTGGCCAAGAGGCAAGTTCTAGGTATGCTGAGAGATATGAGAGAGGTCTGTCTGCAATATTATGCCTGAATAGAGCTCTCTGACTGTAGTCTTTATTACCTAGAAAGACCTGCTGCTACTTCGTAGAAGCTGAACAAGGTGATGCAGAGTTACCTGGTTTGAGGGATGCTCTCTGCAACGCTGTCTTACAGTGGCACCTAGCCAGCAAAGCTGTTCTGGTACTAACTGCACATGAGCAAGAATAATACAACTGTTAAGTTCCTTAGATGGAAATTGTCAAGATGGCAAGAAATAGAGCTCCACAGATGCTGGATCCATCTTGCACAATATGATTGACCTATTACTATCAGCATGTGCTTGAATTACAATGGTAAAACACAAAATAATCTGACAAACTGTACGTCATTTTCTGGATGAAACCCGGCAGTTCTTGACCAGTCTCAGAGGCCTGGTGAGAAGAGTTCTTGCTTGTCACCCTCCCAAGTCCCCATGTCATTGGCACCACGGCAGCAGGGTCTCAGCACTCATGGTACCTTTACAGCTGTCTAGCTCAGATCACCAGGAGGCAAGCTCCTTTTCGCCACCCTCCCTGAGTGACATGGGCCAGGAATCATTTTAAGGTGGTATCACCTAGACTAAGAATACAACTTTCCCCTTACTCAGAAATGGTAACAATGGCTGCCAGGACTGAATTTATGAGGTTTATGTGGTATACCCACGGTGTGAAGTGGTGATCCAAATCTATCTTTCTCCTTTCTCACTTACATTCATGCACCTCACTCCCTGAGGTCTCATTCAAACCACTGACTTGCTGAAACATAAGTTCATGCACCCTTGCTCCTTGCAGGCCAACCGCTCAGAAACCATTTTCCTGCCACAGACCCAGCCCTATGGGGGCCCAGCAGGATCCCCACACATTGCCACTCCATGGCAGGCTCCCTTCATCACAACCAGCTGCAGGGCTGTTCTCTAGGAGGACCTGGAGAAATGAGCTGAGAAAAGCCTCATGAAAGTCAGAACAGACTATGAAATAACCTCACACACCAGCAAGACTCATTCAGGATTGAGGAAAAGGGCAAATTCCAGACAGGTGCCTTCTTGTGGTCAGAGCAACTCAGTAAGTAGCAGATATGCTTGATCAACCTGGGGAGCAGCATGCTATAGAACAAATAAGTAAAGACAGGGATGTCAACTTACCCCTGCCCGTCAGGGATATTGAGGCTTCAGGAAGGCATCTGAACAGGCAATATATCATCAGTGTGCTCAATACACAGAGCAGGTGAGAAAGAACCCAGAAGTTTGCGATCCAGTACACAGGCTGGCTTCTCCCTTGTTGCTATTAGACACTCCACCTTCTGAACCAGCTGCAGTAGAGATGAAGAGCTCACTAGGTGCTGAGGGCTAATGGCCCCTCCCAGGCTTAGAGCCCTTTCCTGCAGTCAGGATGTCCCATTCACTTTCCCCTGCTTGGGAACTTCACTTCTTGCCTTGGGAGGATGAGTGGACGCAGAGTGCTGAGGGCCCTGAGGCTGCTCAAAGCAACGTGCCTGTACTTCTGCCTTCGGACATGTGTGCATGCACAGTGTGGCTTTCTTCAAGGCCCCAAGATATCCCCTGACATAAGTGCTGGAGACTGAGGTGAGGCACAGGCAAAAGTAGCTCCTGGATGTTCTCGAGGCATTGGCCACTGCTCAAGTGAGAATGGACCAAGAGGGTCAAGCTGCCTGAGAAAGCCCAGAGCAAGATGCAATGTGTGCACATATGTGTGTATCTGTCTGTGTCTGCGTGTGTGTGTCTGTGCGTCTGTGTGTGGGCCTGGCCCAGCCCTCCCATCTCCCTCTCTTCCCAACACCTTCTGAAATGCTTTATTTGCCTCTGGAATGGCACATATACAGGACCCATGTAACCCAGGCCAGGGGCGTCACCTCAGACTCTCACCAGTCTCCTCACCCCAGAACCTCTCTGTGAGGAGGAACAAAGCTTGTCAGTGAAATACCTAGGTGAGGGAATAGGCACAGTAGCTCCTTTCCCACCTGGTAGCCCTCAGCACACCCACACTGCCCCTCACCCACCTGCTTGCAGTGCAGCTCTGCCATGTGCCTTTGGGAGAGTCAAGACCAGACTGCAGAGTGGCCTTGGTCAGCTTGCTGTTCTTGGGTGCTCCAAGACTCATCTATCTCCCTGAGTTTTCTGGAGTCTGTGCTGCAGTTATGGTTCACAAGAAGGAGATGGCCATGGTGTGGCACAATACTGCATGCAGCATCAGCTCTTCCCCCAGTAACCCTCACACCAGCAACATCTCCCCATCCCCACAGCCTGTCCACATTTGTCAGTGATGCCCTCCAGGTGCTGCAATGACAGCCAGACAGAGCCACTGGTAACAGCCAACACCGGGAGTGCACAAAGTCAGAGCAGGCTGCTCTGCACTTTACTGCAGAGCAGCCTCAGCAGTGGGTGTCAGAACTGGCCACACTGCAGATCCCCCAGTTGGTTTTACTGGTAACTGGGCTCTAGCAGCTGCTCCTCAACAGTTCATCACTGTCGATGTAGCCTGGAGACACATGGCGCTTGGTGAAGTCAAGCAACCTGAACTTGTCTCACTGAGCTCCACGCTGTAGCAGACCCCTGAGTAATCTGAGCATGGAACAGGTTTAAACCCAGGGCTATCTGAGCTCTTAGATGTTCTACAAGAGTCCAGGAAAACTGCAGAGTCTGTCAGGATAGCAGTTCAGCTGTCTGTGGGCAATTTGTGGAGATAAGGGTCAGAGGCACGCAGTGCAGGGAAACAACATTTCCTTTGTTATGATCCCTGCTGTGATCCCAGATGGGCCTGGGCTTCTACAGATGCCTATTACATTTCTGTCAAAATAGATCTTAACATTTGCCTGCTTCTGGAACACAGTCTGCTGTGCAGCAGGACCTCTTAGTGGTCCATTGGTTTCTCTGGCAGCTGTAGTGATGGTTGCTACCACTGTAGCAGAAAAGACCGTTCAAGGAACTAGCACAGGGTTTTTCCAGAAGTGGAAACTTCATCACCTTGCAAGGGCTCAGGTTCAAGTTAGTTTTCCAGACAGGTTGGGAGGTATCAGGAATTTTCTCACACGTGCCATAACAAAAGCTTCTGCATTGATAGAGTTTATTAACTGCTCTTTGCTCCAACAATAGGTTGGTGCCTACGGAGTCATAGTATAGGGTATCACACAGCTATAAATGCTATTAGTACAAAAAGACCCTACTTTCCAGCCTTCCAGTTTCTGGCAATTTCTCTCATCTTTTTTTTATTTTCTTGTATAATCTAATGTCTCTGAATCACTCAAGTGATTTTCTGGTTTCTCTGATAAACAGTCTGAGGGCACTTTGATGTTTGCAGTGCAGTAATGTGACAGTCCACACTTCCTCTTGTCAATGTTTCCACTTAGAGAAATTTCATCTTGTACACACATGCATTCAGCCTGTTACAGGGTAAATACAATGTACTTGCCACTCACAGAATGTGAGAATACAGTTTTTACAATGTACAGCATGAGAGGAAGGAGCTTTGTTTTTCCCACCACATGTGCAATACTAGTATTCCCTGGCCTTGTGATGTCCATGAAGGTGTTTCAAACATCAGTCCTTACCAGAGATAGCAGATGGACAGATGTATGACTCAGGCTTGCTGCCTCTGGAAACCAAGGTACTCACAGAGGAGGTCAGAGAGAGTCAGGTAGCCTCACAGGGTGCTGAGAGAACCAAAAGAGGGAAGTTGGTTGCTGTAAGACAAGGTTTGGTTTGTACTGGGAAAGGAACAGGATGACAAGGTCACTTTCTTCACATGAGCACACGTAAAACATGGAATGGCCTTTGACAGAAGTGCTTTTTTTCCCAGTATGGGATACACTCCACTTGTCGCAGTCTGTCTTAGGACAGGGACAAGCAGTGCCTCCTTCCGCCTCTTTGGACTGCAGAAGTGTTGTGGCAGTTCTCTCGTCAGAGGCACTTTCCAGCGCCAAAGGGAGCCTGAAGCTCATCACCAATTCCTGATAACGAAGAGTGGACAGGTTAACGTCACAGTATTTGCAAGTGATGCACAGGCCGGGTGGATAAACCTCAAACTCACCGCCTCTCTCCCCCCGTGCTGCGCCCTGGCCACAAGGATGTATCCTTGTGCCGTCCCGCCTCTCCCGCAGCAGCGGCAGCAGAGGCTACGGTGCTTTGCGCTGGCACGGCCGGGCAGCGCATGTCACGGCAGGGCAGCGCATGTCGCGACAGAGCTTGGCGGGGGAGCTGCCGGAGGTGCGGCAGAAACGGTGTCCTGCTGTGGCTCCCACGGGCCCTGCAAATCCCATCCCATGGAGTCACAGATTCATAGAACAGTTTGGGTTGGTAGGGATCTTTTTTAAGGTCATCTAGTTCCAGCCACTCTCCATGGGCAGGGACATCTTCAACCAGACACGGTTGCTCACGGCTCCGTCCAGCCTGACCTTGAACACTGCCAGAGATGGGGCATCCATCGTGTCTCTGAGCAACCTCACCATTCTCACTGTAAAAAAGGTTCTTACCAACATGTAATCTAAATCAGCCCTCTTTCAGTTTAAAACCATTCCCCTTTGTCCTATGGCAGCAGGGAGTTTCCCTGGCATGGATCAGAAAAAGTAAGAGGTGAATGTTTACACAACTTTTATCACTAAAAAAAACGTGTGGGACAAGAAGAACGTGTTTTAAATCATCTGAACCCGTGGCAGATTGCTGCTCTGCCTTGTTTGGCTGAGCGATTTGTGATTTGGCGCGGCCCAGGCCTCCCACCCGATGGGAAGTGCTTCCTGGCAAGCGGGTCCCTCCACCCGACTCTCACCAGCCACCGGAGGGAAGCCACGAGCTACACTTCTGGAGGAGTTCTGGTGGATCTGAATTTTCTGCCAATTTTTTATTTTTTCATCAAAAACCCGAACCCTGACAAGGTTTAGTATTTCACAGAAACCTTCTGAGCCAGATTCTGAGTGGCATGTCTTGTATTCCAGGGCACAGAACTTTACTGCCTCAGAAACCACATTTCTCTGTCAATTCTCCGTTAGGCTAATTAATACCACATTACTAGATTTCTGGATTTAATTACAACTATTCACAAGTATAGTTAGAGCCAGCATGAAGAGGCCACAACTTGTTTTGATTGGATTTTTGTTACGCAAACGTAAGGATGAGTTTGCTGTCACAGGAATTAAATAAATTTGAGCAAGGATGGAGGGAAGTTGAAGGGTTAGGAAAACAGTTGCTTTTTAGAATCATAGAACAGTTTAGGTTGGAAGGGACCTTTAGAGGCCTCTAGTCCAACCCCACTGCACTAAGCAGGGACATCTTTGTCTAGATCAGGTTGCTCAGACTCTCATCCAGTCTGACCTTGCAGGTTTTCAGAGCTGGGGCACCCACCACATCTCTGGGCAACATGTTCATGTTTTAACAACCTCATTGTAAAAAACTTAATCCTTACATGTAATCTATATCAACCTCTTTTAGTTTAAAAACATGACCCCTTGTCCTATTGCAACAACCCTGCTAAAAAGGATGCAATTTAACTGAGAACTGAAGTACACGCTTTAGTCCATCCCTATTCAGGCCCACATACAGAAAAGCAATTAGGCACTTAATTAACTTCAAGCACACGGGCTGTTAAGCATGTGTCTAAGTGGTTTGTTGAAATGGGATAGCATTAAAAGCATGCTTAAAATTAACTACATACGCTCAGCTAATTTCCTTGCCAGCTAAGCACACTTTCTAATCATAATGGACCAAATTCAGCAATGACAAAATGACATCATTCAGAATTACAGCAAGGTCAAACTTGGTCTGTGGATTGCTGTCCTTTGAGATAAGGAGGAATTACGCTTGAAGCAAATAAGAAGAAATCAGACAGGTACTGTGAAGTGCCACTGCTGCACACTGAAATGGTATCATGGGTAGGGTATGTACAGGTATTTATGAGACCAGAATGTATCTTTCTTATCTCATTAACATTCTCAATATATTTAAATTCTTTCTTCTTCGGGACAGAGGGGAGAAGTCCAAATGGGAATGTTTCTGCTCACTGGAAAACAAAAAGACTGCTTGAATTTTATATTCTTTGTGTTTAGAAGAGCTTACATTTCAAAGCAAAATTGCTCAGAATTAGAAAGAAGAAAATATTTTTTAATAATTTTCTCAGAAAAAAAAAATTAAAGACAATAAAAGAATTTCCATCAAAGCTTGTAATATCCCTCCAAGTTGTTCTGTTTAATGAAATGGGTATTCCATTTAAAAAAAAAAAAAAAAAGTCATTTTCCTTAAGTCCTATTTTTCACTTCTGCTAATTAATAACCAGAAAAGAAAAAAATAAGTGCACTGGAACACACTGTCCCTTTTGCCTTCTCATCCTAATTTGGGCATTGCAACTCCCGGAAGAATTTTGACAAGAAAAAAATCCCAATCCACAAATCAAAATCAGGTCAGTTGAGGCAGAGGATCCTATGTATTTTCTAAAATTACGTGGATACCTCCAGGCGCTGATGAAAAATGATCTTAGTTCCTGAAAACACAATGAGTGTTACCATGGGCGTGCAGACTCGCACGGAAACTGGAGTGCGATGGATTCAGTCCCCCCAGCTCACCCTTGCGAAAGCTTGTCCCATGACTGTCCTGAGCAGGAGAGCACACTGGGAAGGGGCTGCCGAGCCCTTGGCTCTGAAAGCCGGGTGATCCCCACCGCAGTGCTGGGACTCAGGGCTGCCAGAAACCCACCGCCGCACCAGGATGTGACTCAGCGCCAGGACAGTATGTGGACGGGAAAGGGCAGGCAGAGTGGACACCGTCTTGCTCTCAGTTGGTGGCAGGGTCTGACCCACTGGACCTCACTCCATGGGGGCCACTACGGGGTCGGGGGCTTCACGTTTATTTCTGCCTGCTCACTGGACATCCCTAAACAAGGAGAAGGAGGTAGCCCTGTGGCCAGGGGATGCTCAGCATAAAGGTGCCATCAGGGTCTGCGGGGCTGCAGGGGAAATAGAGAGAGGATCAGGAGTGAGAGACTAAATGCACAGAAACCCCACCTGGTTCAGGGAGCAACCAAAATGAAAACTGCTCAGTAATGTTTGACATTTTGTATTTTTTCCTTCCGCCTCCACAGCACACACAGTATTGCCTCAGACCACTACAAGATCTCTTAGGTCTGTGGTGAACATCACTTTGAACACACTGGCTCTCCTTGATCATGGCCAGTCATATGACATTTAGCTCTGACAAACAGCTTTGACTAAAATAATCATTTATTCTGGTAATGTGCAGTCAGAAGCCACCGCTGGTATCAGAGCTGTCTGTGTCCCCTCTCTGGAGCAGATACTGCTTCAGCTCCTCAGCAGGGAGTTTTAACCTCTGCCAAGCTTGATATTCATGTGCATTTTTAGCAAATGAAAAATATTGATGTACTTTTTTAGTCTATCAAAACCTAAATGCCAATATACTCATTCTCCTATCTTGAAAAAAACTTCACACTTTACCCCTACAGACAGGCACAGGTGTCTGTTTTAATAAATCCTCTGGTTGTAATAACATAGGTATTGCAACTGATCACTTTTAAAGATCTAGGAAAATTATTTCCCAAAGCTACTGAGATTTGGGTATAGACTTTTGTAGCCTTGTATTAATATATTGCGTGATGTTGCTATCAAATGTAACTTGTGATATTGCTAAACATAAGCTCAGTTCTCAAAACATACCATGACTTTGGGGGAAGACTATTCTGCTCATTCCTGTTAACTGAGACCATGGGTAGCAACAAACTCAGTGCCCAAGGCTCACCTGCCTTACCACCACCTGCAGACTGAATGGGCAGCCAAGACCTGAGTCCTACCACTGTTTCCTGACCTTGCTCACAGGAACAGGAACAGGCTGATACTGATCTGCCCAGAGCTGCAAATCTCTCTCTGCTGCCACTTCACACAAACACTATCCATGGACACACAGGAGAGGTCAAAACTGCGTGATGCACCCATAGAAGGTTGGAAGCACTTGACAGCAGCATTGGTATTCACTGTTAGCATGATTATTTGGGGCACAAAACACAAACATTAATGAGAAGAGATCACATATTGTCCCTATTGGTCTTCAAAGGGATGAGGCTGCTTTCAAAACATGTGGTTTCATGCCCATATTTTCCCAGTTGGACACACTTGGGATCCCCTGCAGTTGCTTAACAACACTGCGCAGACATCCGCAAAGCTGGGTAATTCCAGTGTTCCCAAGACACATGGTAATAATACCTTGGCTTCATCTAAGAAAATTTCCAGCCCAGTTGAACATTTCCACAAACTTTTGTGGAAAGCACAAGGTTCAAGATTGAGTGAACAAACATCATTCTAGTCCAAACATTATTCAAAGGTATGTTTTCTTTTAATAATGAGTAACATGGAAAGCTTTTCTTCTCTGCTGGTAAGCAAAGAAGTCAGAAAACAAATGAGATGTAATCATAGCTCTGAACAGTACAAGGACAAGGTCATTATGATGCCTTCCATTTCCCCTTAGAATTCTCTGGGAAATTCTTAGGATCATTCCCTTGCCTGAAAAGTACCACATTTTGGGTGGCACCAAAAATGGAAGTTGCATTGTGGTAGGAGAAATGGTTTGTGGTTTATTTAATATAATAGTGGTCATATCTGTGGCTGGAATGCAAGGCAATTTTGAGTCAAAATCAACTTTACATATTTTTGAGAGTGGATCTCAGACATGATCACACACACAAAAAAAGACACATGTATATGTTCCTTCCTGAATTTATTTTGTCTGCAAGGCAGAGGCTGTTGAGAGTTTTTGACTTACATGAAAGTACAATCAGCATATCAAAACATATTTGTGTTTAGACTATCAAGACAGATTTATAACCAGAATATGTTTATAAAACATTCTTTTCGAGGGAAAGTGGTTCTTGACAGGTCCTTAAAACGTTTTGCACATTATTCCTCAAATGATGATAATGGGGAAATTCGTGAGACAAGCAAATGCCTTTTCCTCCTTAAGTGGTGAAATTTACTACAAAATTTCAACAACGTGAAAAAACCCGTGACCATCTCCAAAAGAAGTGCTGAAAGAGAGGTTATGTTTTCATTTTATTGTAAAGCTGACTAAAAGCTCTCAGTATTGGGTAGTACTACAGATCTGCAGCTTGAGCTGAAAGGACTAGCACAAATATATAGAACAAAGGCTTTTTTCCTTCCTTTTTGAAAGAGGTTTGGGTGTTAAGAAGAAAAGAACATTATCCCTTCTTAGTTTATTTTTTTCTATACAAAGAACAAGAGAAAACATTCAGTTTCTTGGTCTTTTTCTTACAAAAAATGAGAGAGTATGCAGGTTATGTTAATGTATCAACCTGAAGGTCATGGAATTTGTGATTACATGGATCTGCTATGCTGAGTCTTAAAAGAAATTGCTTGATTCTTCATTACAGTACTACTATACTGAATTACTACAAAATTATGATGCATCCAGTTTTTCACCTAATCAAACATATTCATTCTGCTTTTAAATTTTACCTCTTTTAACATTTATGAAGAAGTCGGGGAACCTTACCAGACATGAGACTTTAAAGATCTCTTTAAATATAGCTACTTCTTAGTTTGAGGGTGTTCAGAGGGCTGTGTCATAAGCAGAAGGCCTCTACCAGTTCACATTCATCCCCTGGCCCTTTCTGTCAGTGTGACAGACCACACAGAGATTATCCTGCGTGGCTCACACTGAGTCTTGTGGGTGGTTAAATGTGTGGGAGTTATGCTCTTTCATTCTGAAGTATCTGCAGGAGAAATCACCCTCAAATTTATGCTGCCATTTTTGTGTGACTTGTTTGCACTGGAAAGAGGAGTTTACCGTGTACTTTTGTGCTCTACTGTAGACATAAAAGGAAGCATCAAACTTCCACTGCTCATTGCCAAACTGAATAGATATATCAAAGGGGAAGTCCAAGATGGTTTTATTCCCTCCCATCAAAGTCATTACTTCATAGCCCAAAAAACAAATGGCCTTTAGAGAGACAGCCAGTGATTTACCCAAGGCTGAAAGCACCATCTCTCCCCAGTGAGCTCACAGCAAAGTCACAAAAACTGATGTGATTTTGTGGTGATGCTCTGCCGTGCCAGGCAATTTGCCTTTAAGCTCTCCAGACTCTTGCTTTTTGGAGGTTCACTCTTTATGAAACACATGGCACTTTCTACCCCTTTTCTAGATTTGATTCTACCAAGAAAGAAAAATCATAATATTTGCTCTCTTATACAGCAGTGTTTTAAATGAAAACATTGTGCCAAGACCTGTTTGTGCAACTGTCTTGGATCTATATGGTATAAATAAATAGCTATTGTGGTATCCTGAAACCTCGGCAGCTCTAAGCAGGTTCAGTCCTGCTATCCCAGGTCAAGACCAGTGCTGTTCACTCTCTTGGCACACACAGAGAGGCATGGGAGCAGAGTTACTCATGGATCTATGCCTGTGCCAGGCTGAAGTGGGTGACAAAACTTCCGGGGAGTGCAGCAATGCGACATGAAACTCCAAATGCCCCATGAAATTATATTATCTATGACCACAGGGCAACCACAGCAGTGGGAGATAAGAATCATTCCTAAGGCTATGACTGTTTACCCTGATGGTTAAAAAAGAAAAGGGAGGAAATTATTACACCTTTGGGGAAAGGCAGAATGAATCTGGGTAGCCTACATGTAGGCACAGAAAACCCTTTTGACTCTAACAAGCAAAGCCAAGGAACCAGTGCCCGCTAGGTGTGCAGGCGTAAATGGGTATTTACTGCTCTCTTGCCCCAGTTCCCATCTTGGTTTATTAGCTTTTATCACCTGGCACAGTAGCTTAAGCCAGCAGAGCAGAGGCACAGACATCAGTGCATGGGGAAAGAAAGATGGCGGATGGAGGTAGTGTCTTAAACCAACACAGCTGGGAGGATGAGTCAGAGACCTATGGCCCTTGACAGTCATCCACCTTTGCACAACAGAAAATGGACTCTGGGTTTAATGCCTTCACTTCTGATTGCCAAAATGCAGGCTAAAGGGCAGTACTGGGAACAGAAAGCATCAGGCATTAGTCTTCTGTGGATCTGTAAACAGAGAAGTTAACAGCTTCAGGATAATCCACTGGTAGAAGACTGGGGGTAAGAACCGCCCAGGTCCACTCCTCCCATTTTTGCCACAACCTTTGGGATGACATACCACCCAGTGTGCTACCACAGAAAGCCACTTCTTTTCCAAGGTGAGCACACATATGCCCCTACAGTCAGTATTTGCTTTTCTGCTTGTGCAAAAAAAAGACTTTACTTAGATATTTGATCACACAGCACTTTTCTGTGGTTTATGCTGTATCCATGCTCTCTCTATCAGTTCTGGTCTTTCTAGGAAAAATCAACTGGCAATAGGAAGAGTCCCAGCACTCTGGGAGGCACTCTGACTTTTCTCTTGAGCAGAGAGGTGAGAGTTCAGCATGGAGAAGGGTTGTAGAGTGAGTGGGCTGGGTGTGACGATGACTCTGGCTCCACGTCAGGGCCATAGGAATCCAGGCTGGCTGTTGCTGACACATGCATGGCACCGAAAAGCAGTTTTCTGCACAATCCTGAGAATGTCTAAGCCAGCTTCAAAAGTAACTGACTGATACCCATTCACCTGGATGCTAGGCCTTTACTGTCTTTTGGGTTTTATACAACAAAAGGTATTTTCTCTATGTCCCATGCAGCCAAAAGGTCAGCTATGGTGAGAGAGCTGATGAAGCTGCCCTTGCATCCTCCAGGACTGAAAGGACCTATGGTCAAAGGTACTCACCTTTCAGTCTGTTCTGCTTCATTATGGGGTCCATATCTGTAAGAAAATAATTTTGCTTTGGTAACACATTCTGTTAACAGGATTGTGGGGGAGAACCATAAAATATTTTCTTTCCGTTTGATGTTTGTGACTATGAAGCACCTCAGCTACAGGCAGTAAAATAATAACAGCAGTGTTGAGTATGTGGCAAACAAACAGCAAACCTGAGGTTTCTCACCACAGGCTATGTAGCCTTGCAAACTCAGCCAGACATGCTTGGCCAGCACCTGCACACTTGCTTTGTTGTTGTTGTTGTTGTTGTTGTTTTTGGTACAGACCAAGTCAGTCCAGCTTGCAGAGAGCTGGTTTGCAACTCGACCAGGGCTTCAGACACTTGAGCAAAGAACCCCATCTTGGGTTACGGCAATCAGACGTCTCTCCTCAGATGTGTTCAAAGCCCTGAGAGTCCTGGACTTTCCCAGCAAATTCCTCTGGAATGTAAATAGTCTTCAGATCCCTTAACAGGTGCCAGCAAGGCTTCTTGAGGTTGCTGAAGGGGAAGTCCTCATGACATACTTCAACTAAATAAAAATCGTAATAATAATAACAATAATGATTACAGTGTTTGGTTGGGGGTTTTTTGCCTTGGGAAGATGTGTGTTTGGGAAGAAGCAGCAGTTGGCACTAGAGAATGTTATTCAGAATAGGTCAACTTAACACAAGATTTGCTGGATATTGGTAAGGTATCTGCTCAGAGGTTTGGCTGGCTGACAATGTACTTACAAAAGAGAGGAATGTTTCCTTTGGCTCTAAGTGGAAACGTTGAAGCAGATGTTTTAAATAAAAATCCTGGCAATGCAGATATGAGCACCTGAAAATACGCATTTTTATGCACTCTGGAGATATTAAAGAAGTTGAAAGCAGTAGCTGTGGCTCTCTTTTGACCCCATGAACAGTCAAGGGGACTCTGAACCTCTGGGCTCTGGTCTCGGTTCTGCCACTGCCATCCCAGGTAACCTTGAACAAGTTGTTTCATCTCTTGTGCTTCCATTTCCCCAGACGCAACGCAAGGTGTCTGCCACAGCCTCCTTCATGAAACAGGCAGTGGAAAGAGCTGTGCATGATAACCTACCAGTGCTGTCAGGCACAGTCAAGAATATGTGAACACTGGCACTGTTCCTGAAAGATGGGACAGCATCCTGGAAGTGACAGATAGAAGGAACAGGGCTTACCGAGAGAGTCCTTGCCAGCTTGGGTGCTTGTATCCATGTAAGGGTAACAGGAGCGGTGCCTGAAAGGTACATTGGCTGGTGCCCAAAAAGTCCTTGGAAAATTATTTTAATTTCTTTATTCTGAATCTCACCAAGGCTCTGTGTCTTTAAATCATTTCTCTGTTGTTCATCTCTTCCTTTTTTCATTTTCTTTCCCTCTCTGAGTGTTTCCTGTGGGCCTCTTGGCTGCTTCTTCCTCACCTCTCCCTCTGCACCAACTTCTCCTTTTTCCAGTCTCTTCCAGTTCACTCATCTCTCTGCAAGCAGCCCTTCCAAGACAGATGGCACATTCACAGCACTCCACAGACACCCCAACCAGATGGTTGGGGGTCCCCATCACTGGACAAACACTTGGAGGGGAACACTCAGGCAGTATTGGGGCAATGGGTGAGGAGATGATGGTCCCACAAAAGGAGCCCTTGGCCAAATGGGATCACACATCAGTAATGCATCCTTCCTTGGTGAAGAACTGGAGATGGCCTGAGCCCCACTGAAGAGCCATAACCCACCTGGGACCACCTGGCTCCCTACTTCTCCTACCCTCCCAGGGGGTCATAGGGATGTCCAGGACAGCAGGGTGGTAGCTGATGCCCTGGTCTGGGGGCTAAGGGGAAACGTAGCCACTGGCACTGGTAGATCTTCAAAGGAGACTCCCTACCCATCTCAGGCTAGGCAGGGCAGACACCAGGAAATCACCCAGCCTGTGCCAAAGGCATTGCTGCTCCCTTGGGACAGCTGGCTACTAAGGAAGCTATGTCTGCACTGCTGCCAAGGTAGAAGTTAGGTGGTGGGGTAGGTGAAGTTTGAAGTGTGCAGAGAAACCCTCATTGGCACAGAAGCCCTCATGCTTCCTGGCTGCCAGTGCCAAAGTCCTCCTGGTTGGGACAGCGCCAGGTGGCTGCAAAGCATGAGGCACTGAAAATGATGCTGCCAAGGATATGTTCTATTTTCTTTTCTTTTTTTGTTTTTTTAATGTAGGCCAAAGAATTCTTTGCCGCAAAAGAAAAAGAGTAACAAGATAAGCAGGCATGAAGGGACACAGCAGGAAGCATGTGGCAAGCCATGATGGGCCTTGACAAAACTTTCTATTTTTAAAGTTGCTTAATATAGTCCTGAAAGAAAGGTCTTCATTGTTATGAAATATCTCCTTGCCCTTATTTAAAATATCCTGATTTTATGGGCATCAGAGCAGGCTGATCTTTTGGCACCTAGCAACAGCATTTCATTACCTGATCTCAGATATATCCTAGCCCTGGCAATACAGAGTCACTGCCAAGGTTGGAGCCTGTCCCTAAATAAAGCTCCTTCTGCATGTGCTCCAAAAAACATTTCGTTTCCTGAAACATAGGCAACTGAAGCAAAGGTTTCTAGTCAACAGGAGAGTGATATATTTAGACACTTAGAATCGTGATTTCAGGAGCCGAAGGGAGGAAAATTATATCAGCATTCAAGAGGTCCATCCAAGAGATGTATCAGTTATTTAACAGATAAGTACATGCAGAAATATCAAAGCCTCCTTCTGGGGTGAATAACCATGATTCACAGAGCTGGGAGGTGCAAAGAAATTACTCCAGCTAGCTTTCACTTGTTAGGGAGAAAGAAAGTATTTATTTACACTTACTTTAAGGTATCCCTTTTGCTCCACCAATGTTTAATGTACTACCCTGTAGCAATCAAATGGCAGGTGAAATAGGAAGAGGAACAGCAAGTTCTTCACAGAAGAAATAAGTCACAGTTCCCTCCCACCAACAGAAAAGGAAGTCAAGCACAGCTGGAATGGCACACAGCACCGGGGGAAATCACCTCTTTGTTTTCACCTCCCCCTGCTTCACGTCCTACTGTGGCAAGCCCTTGGGCACTGAGGTTGCAGACAAGCAGGCAAAAAATACCCGTGTGGGCTTTCCAGCTTGTTTTGACGCGTCGAATGTTAGGAAAAGCAAAGTGAGGTGTCTGTGCCCCTTCTGTGTTCAACAGCAAAATCCTCTGGTGTTTCCAAGCTGCCCCAATAGCTGGGAGCTCACATGTCCCTGTAAACCTGTGTGGCTGATGGATTTCCCAAGACAGGTGAAGCCTGCAGCAACAGCTACCAGGGCATGATGACCACTTTATCACCCTGGACCACCCAGATCCTTGCCTGATAGAAAGCTGTCCAGGTAAATAAGCCTGACTCAGAAAAACAGACCACTCTGCCTTCCAGCACCCCAGAATGAGACAGGGAAATCCACTGGAGGTGGCCATATATTGGCTACTTCTGCCAGCAAATCCATTGCTCCCTCACAGAAGGAGCTAGGTGTCCCTCCTCTCTTCTCCCTACATCCTGCTTTCCGGACATGCCATGTCCTTCGGAGGCTTCTTGGAGCTCCTCTCCTCCTCACTACCCCACATCGGCTCTCCATTCCCCCTTGCCTTTTCCAGGGGCTCCTAGTGACTTCCTTCACGAACCCTTAGAAACTCCTTCTCTATCTCCTGGGTGTCCTGTTTCCTTCTCTCTACCCACCCTGTGCTCCCAACCAGCCCTTCTGGCACCCAGCCAGGCACTGCACATTCCTCCCTCCCCTCTCTGCCCTCCTCACCCCAGAGCAGGGAAGATAAACAGGACTGTGTTTTGGGTACTGTTGTGGTGGGTCACAGCCACGAATGGCTTTTGCAGCCCCAAGTAGCAGAGAGAAATTTAAGGCCCTGACAAACAAATATTAGGGCTCCCATGAGTGCTTCAGACCCTGCTTGCTGCAAAAATTTAATGCCCTTCTACAAGAGAAAGGTCCCACTCGGCACCAAAGACCCCAACTCAGCCAGGCATCCCTGTGGCCTGGCCAAGTGTCAGGAGTGTCCTGCAGCAGGTGGCCCTCGCACAGATGAACCTGAGCCTGAGGTGCCTTGGCCTCCTCAGCCCATAAATAAAGGTGTTTATTTGACCTTTATTTCATCCTCAATCAGACATGCTCTGCACTGCTCATCTGCTCCCACCTTATGCTAAAAATAAGACAGAGAATTGCTGATGTCATTGACTTTCCTAAGTGTCACAGCTGCCCCAAGGTGGCAGCTGAGTGTGTCTCCCCCACATAGTCAGAGCAGAAGCCATAAGTCCCATTTTTTCCCCCTAAGCAGGCAGGCATTCTCTCAGTTCAGGCTGCCTACTCCAGCTGGATAACATCAGTACCCTGCACTGCACCATGCACTGCTGGGGTGTCCACTCACGGTGTCTATCCCCAGTGGAGAAGGGGAATAGAAAACATCTCCCTTGCTTTCCTACACCTTTCATCTGTGTTTCTTTATTGCAGACCACAGGTCCATGGGCGGTCTTTCCCTTCGTTGTACTCCATCTGTTCATACCCCATTAGTGGCACACAAGTACGGCCAGATGCCTTCATGCTGTCATCACCCACCTTGAGGGCAAGTGGTTCTCTGATATTGTGTGGGTTTGGACGAAAGCCATTACTGCCCCACCAGCTCACAGACCTAACCCAAGAGGGCTGATGCCAGGAACATGCATGGGCTCTGCATGTTCTCAGAAGGGGACCTGTGCCAGTGCACCTGCCAAATTGCACAGTGCTGTCACTGCCTCGAGGGGAGCAGGGTCTGCTCCTGGGTGTAGAAATCAGAGATGTGTACGCACTCTGGGGTGTAGATTTTGAAAGGACAGAGACACAGTATGTGAGAGCTCTGCTGAGAGGAAGATGCTTCTTGCACGCAGCAGCAGAGTGAAGCCATGAGGCAGTGTAGGAAGACGTCCCACAGAAGAATATCTATTCTTCCTGATGCTGCTCATAAGACTTTCAGCTTTCAGGCCCAATTTGTTCATGCCCAAGTGGCTGCTGTGGGAGGAGTTTCCCTAGGAACATGGAGGAGCCTGCAGCCAAAATCCCTTGCAAATGTGAGATTGGATAATGAACACTGTTTAGCCCATAATTTTGGCAGACATCTAATTTTGGCAAAGTTGCAGTGACCCAACATGCTGGAGCAGGGCTTAGCAGTTAGCAAATGGCTTTCAGTCAGAGAAGGGAGTTTTGTTGTTCTTGGAACAATCTGCCCAAATTTGGTCAAAATATAGAAGCTTTTGGAGAAATTTCAGTTTGAACATCCTCAGGAAAAACCTCACTGGATCTTCCCCAGGGACAGTTTGCACTGAGCATGTCTAGAACCAGGACTTCAGAAAGATTTGTGCTAAAAGCTGATGCAGAGCACTACCAGATTTCAGCACCAGAGCTGAGAGAGTAATGGTGCTAACACATCTGGGAAGCCCTTGCTCCTCCTAAACCCAGGAAATACAGAGAAGGCAGATGCCTATATAAATGCAGATGGACCAGGCAGCAAAAGCAGGCAGGAAAATGGATGGAATGGGTAGGGATAAAAGTCTAGGAGTGAGGGTCAGAGGATCAGACTGGGATTACTTACATTGTGTGTGTCATTTGTCATATGCCAAAAGCTAAAACAGTATTAATTATGGTGCCATAGTCTCTTCACATAACCATTAAGTGAATCTGTGTCTGCCTGTCCTTCCCATTTTAGCTTCTTTTCCACATTCCCTCCTTCTCCTGTCATCTCCTCTCCCCCTTTCCTAATGCCCTTCCCTTGGTCTTTGACCACTGTCAACTCTCTGCCTTTCTTATAACATCAATATTTTGCTGTAATTTGATAGCTGTTTACTTCCTTGGTCTCACACTGTCACACTGCCTTCCAGCACAGCCCTGTCCCCCCACACACTGCATTTAAGGCACTTGGGTTTCTTGCAGCACTGTGCTCTCTCCAGCATTGCTGAGCGCTGTTCTTACCTTCACCCAGCACTGCCAACTAAGCCGCATTACCTGCTAGGTGGCCTAGCTGAGGGTCACTTTCACTGACTCTATGGCCAGGCTGACTTCCTGCAGCCTTAAAAAATTCATTTGCTTGTTCTTCCATAATCTTATTGAAACATTTCTGCACCTCTAAATTAATTTGTTCTTGCTCCTGCCTCTCCACCAGCACAGAGACAGTCTTTTGGTTGTCAGAAAGTTCTTTTCTGAAATCCTTTCCCCTCCTGCCTAGTCATTTTCCGCAAGGACAGCAGCCTATCTCTTCATCTCCTTTCCCTACCTCTTCTGCAGCTTCTCAGGTTGGCATTACACAGGGAAATGTAGCCAGTCTCACCTCTCAGGGTTGTGGGAGGGGACCTTTGTGTAGCCCCATCTTTCCCAGCTCCTGCCATTCCTTCACTGAGCCTCAGGAATGCCAGCTCACTGGACATTTCTATGGGCCAATTCAATTCACTAACCCTGCAGAAAACTACTTTCTGAGGCTTTTAGCTTGGATTTTTTTCCCTCCAGGTTTTTATTTGGCTGAATTTACAGTAGTGACTGGGGAAGAGGCAACATCTGGCCAAAAAGAGAAAGGGGGCAGCAGGTGGTAGGTTGGGACCTTCCTCTTTCAGTGGCCACAAGCTGTGAGACTGGCTCAGAACACTGACTGTAGCTTCACCCTCACTTTCCTCTGGTTCTTTCCTTCATATTATGAATGTGTCTCCCCCTTATAGAACAACAGCCTCAATTTCTATTGCTCTTTCAGTGAAGACCTCTGGGTTTTTTTCCCTTGAAGCTCACTGGCAAAAGGGTTTTACATAATCTTCAGTCTCAAGCCTCCAAATGGCACTCTGCTGAGATTCTGTCCACTTCTTTCCTAGCTAAACATCACAGCCAAATACTCACTAACATATGCCTTGATCAGTCCCCCCCTGTTCCCACAGACAGCAGTGGTCAGGAATCCCTTGGCTCAGGACTCCAGCCATCACTGGCATTTGTCTCCCAGTCTCCTCTCCTCTTCAACCTCTGTCACCATGGGTAAATTGGAAGCCTTCTTCATCAGAACTCTCTCTTCATGTTTCCCCATTCAAGCTGTATATAGATTCAAGTGTATAAATACTTGAATAAACTTTTTTGCAGCACAGTGTTGCTGTGAATGTGCCAGTTTACCCAGACAGGAGGCTCTTGTAGTAACTTATACTGAGAGAGCCTTGGCTTTCTATCCAGAAAATAGGCACATTTTTCTGCCATGCCTTCTAACAGCCTAAGATACTCAAAGACTCCACAAGAAGAACTCCATCTTGTTGTATTCTAGTATGATTATTTCATTATGGAAAGCAAACCTGAGTAAAAACCAATTTATACTGGTATAACTGAATCCATGTTAGTGCTTTTAGTGGCATAACCATGTTAGTAGAAACCCTCCGTACTTCTAACTGACCCGATATTGGTGGAAAGGTTCCACATTCACAAATTTCTTTGCCTCAAGCATTTCTACCAGTGGTTCTGGTTGGGTTTTTTGGTTTGCTTTGTGTATTTTTATACTAAGTCAGGTGCACAGCATGCTAAGATGCTCTCTCACTGGCCAGTGTGTACATCTGAGTATTTGGGCAGGATTGAGCACTGTGGGAGCCCAGGTTTGAAAAGATGAAGTCCTGTCTGCTACTCCTTGGAGCAATGCTTTGTAGAGCATTTTTACAAGTATAGGATTTCTATGCAAGCAGGTGTAGGATGACTGCTTTGAGAGGCTTCTGAGAGGCCAAAAGGAATTCCTTAAGGCTGGGCTGGACTTCAGAGGAGACCAAATCTGTTACTGCAGAGCACTGAGTACTGGGGTCACAAGCTGAGGCACAGGGTAAGTCCCAAAATGACAGCCAGTTCTGGACCAAGATCCGTGCTGTGTCCCACATTCTCTTATTTTACATATGAGCAGAAAGAAACAATAAAAATATTGCACTTTTCTGGACAGTTTGCTTTGGGACAGTGGTATAGCTGTCAGCATGGCTAATACAGATCTTCCATGTAAGCCCATTTTTTAAGTAAAGGGAGCTTATAGTTGTGGTCTCAACAAGGGAATGAGAGCACTTTCACGTACTTGCATTACTCTTGCAGGTGATGGAGTCCTACAGAAGGCAGGAACTGCCTGTGACTCTGGAGCCTGTTGAGCAGCTTACAGAGATGTTCCCTACAGAGCTTTTATTAAAAGCAACATTATTATGGAAAAAGTAGAGTGACTTTTATTCAGGATATCAAGTGAAGAACCAAAAGGCATCTTCAAGAAAACAATGCAGAGATGACACAGTCAAAAGGAGGGAGTTTGCATATTTGGACAAGATACTTTGCAAGAATACCAGGAGAAAATTCCCCACATTTAAAAGGAAATCAGGCAGGATTGCATTGCAACTGGCTCCCTCCTTGCTTACATTTGCCTTAGGGCCAGGTCTTCTGCATTTCAAAGACATCCACCTCTCCACAAGCTTTGTGTGTTTTGTTTCATCTCAGCAACTCTGCCCTCCATCTCTTCATTGTGGACTTCATGGTTCATGCTGGGTTTTTCCAATGACAAAAGTCCATTTATTTGCTTTCTTGGGAAGCTGGGCAGCAAACAAAGATGTTACCAAAACTGTTGCTAGGTTAAAAAGAGGAAATAGAGAGGATAGGGAAGTATCTTGTCCAGCACAGATGAAAGCTCTCACCAGAGCAATCACTGCTGCATGATGGAAGTGGATGACAATACTGTTGGGACAGGCATCAATCACGTCATCAGTACCCTGGCACTGTGCTGACAGACAGAGAGGAAGCTGCAATTGGTGTTTTCCTGAGGTGTTTTCCATCAGCTGGTAGAAAGGTAATGCTTTTCTAGCAGGGATAAAATGTAGAAGTATGCACAAAGTATAAATCCTTATGTAAATGTGTTTTTCCCCAGTTTACAGTGCAGTGGGTTCAGTTTAGATAAGCTCCTCTTATGATATTAGATTAAAGCTTTAAAGAGCAGCTGCGGTCAGTAACCAGACACAGCTGGAGCCAGAGATGTGAGCCCACGGCCAATTCTCAAATCTAATTCTTTAAACTACATTTTCCTTTTTTCCTTTTTTTTTTTTTTTTTTCCTGTTACAGTCCAGTTAGGACATTGTTCTTAGTGACAAGCTTATTGCATGCTGAATCATGATGGATACTGTTATTCCTGACTCACCCTAGGAAAAATGAAACACAAGTGTATCTGTTCATCCTTACCAAGACTGGGATCCTTAATCTGCATTTCTTACACATTTCTGAGTATCCTGTGCAGGCAAGTGACTGCCATTTGGTGCTTTCTCACTTGAATTTGTCAGACCCTGTTTGTTCAGGTTTCTTTGTCAAAGGACACATTACCAAAATTCCCCTCTCAGCCAGTAGCCCAAGGCAAGGCTTTTTAGCTGAACATTGTTATGCACATAGATGAGATGCCTGTTGGCCATATTGACACTGGCACTAAAGAGGCTTCTTGTCTTCCTCTGGAAATCACTGAAGGTTTATCTAAGCAGGGCTAGTTCAACTCTCAAGACAGTTAAGACGGCTCTGCTAAAGGCATGAACTCCATTTCTACAAGTAAAAGCATGCTTGGTGCCTTCTAAAGGGGTGGGGTACAGGTAAGTTGCTTTCATTTCTGTGGACTGAGTTTGCAGTTTTGAGTCATCCCAATTTTCCTGCTTGTCCCTGGGAGGTGGGGCAACAACAGACAAACTCCCCAATCTCCCCCACTGCATCCTGAGGATTCCCTGTGCCCCCGACGGCTACAAGACACCTACCACATACTGAGAGGAGGGGAAATTCCAGGAGTAATGTGGGAGAGAGCAGGACTAGGCATGCAACTGGGTCCCAGGACAGTCCTGCTGGCTCATATCCTGCAACTGAGGACTGGGGATTGCTCTTCAAAGGGATAGCTTGGCTCTTGCCAACCTGCCATTCTCTAGTAGCTGTATTCTTTTTCTGGCAGTTCTGCAGGTGACTCCAGTTCTGTGTCTGGCCACCTGCTCACTAAGTGACTCTGGGAAAGCAGCAGGGAGGTCAGCCAGCGACAGGGAAGAGTGAGGCATGCCCTTTCAAGGGCATCCTATGCAGTTATGTTGCACTTGGAGTAATGTCCAAATGCTTCTGGGCTTCAGTAAAATGACAGTCTCTCTTGCATCCCCAAGTCAATGAGAATTGGGGTCACAATGCCATTTTCAGGAAGTCTTCTAGGTTTAGTCTTTTGATGACAAGATAAGATCACTGGCACATATGACAAAATGGTGAAATATCAGTGTCAGATTAATGATAGGACTCAATGATCTTAGAGGTCTTTTCCAACCTTAAGGACTCTGTGGTTCTATGGATGGGAGCGGCTGTTGTTAAGGCTGTACTGTCACACCCTCATCCAGCATGCAAGTTAACACAGTCCCACCATGAGTGCCAGCGGCCTGTTCATCCACATTGGAGAAGTACTGGTTCAGTTCCAAGCCCTTTTGGATAGGGCAGCTGGTTCCCTCTGAATCATAGACTCATTGAGGTTGGAATAGAACACTAAGATCATCAAGTCCAACTGTTAGCCAAGCTCAGGTACAATGAGGAAAACAGTTCACCCCAGGATGGCCTGAGGATGTGGTGTGGGCACTCTAAAACAGATTTATCTACCTTTACTCCACATTGTCCTGCCTGTCCCTCAGAGGCTCCCCGAAGCACCAGCTTCCCCAAGACCTCGCCTTGCACGTGTGGTTATGCCACAGCCTGGAAGTGTCCTTAGGCCTCATGCTATAAAAGTATCTTTGCAGTGGGCTGCCATGCATCCTTCTCATCGTTTCAGACACTTTGAACAGAGAAAAGATGGAAGAAACCTTGATCATGTCCTAAAGCTCCAGCTGCACTGCAGGGAGCACAGAGTGCTGGGGCAGGACCATTGTGACCTGGATGCAGTCACTGTGCTCTAGCCCTGAGCAGTACAAGCACAGCAGCTGGCACTGCTGGCTGGGGCAGCAATCACTCCTGCATTGGGAAAAAGATGTTTAGCAGAGCATCACAGTCTGTAATGTCCCCAGAGCCTTTCACTTCTCTTTAGGAGAGAGAGAGAGCAAGAGCTGTCAATATTTCATGACACCACTAGCTACAGCGCCTTCCAAAGACAATTGCTCATTATGTGGTTATTACCTGTAGGAACATTAACTTACAGTTACTGGCATAACATAGCAACTGATGTCCTTTTATGTTGTTTGCTTGTCACAGACATTCGCTTGATGTAGTTGAGTAACCGCAGTGCTACCTGCATTAACAGGGAGAATTTTCTCTTTCAAGAGGACTGCCTGGAAAGTAAAGCATCACTTGTGCCAAGGAACACTGTCAGGGGACATACCTTCTCTTTTTCAGTGCTGATCATATGGAAAAGTGACGAGCTAGAAATGGAAATATGGTTTTATACTTTTTAAGTAGATGCTCTGCCTGGAGAATATTTAATGGAGGTTATCTTAAAGTGCAGCACAGAGCTCCTCTTTGTGTAGGCAGAAATTCTTCATGAAGAACAAGAGATATTTCCATATACGCATGAGATTCAAGAGAATGTATTGCAGGGGGAAAAAAAAGAGGATAATATATGCCAGCCATATCATCCTGATCTCTTTGCTTCTTCCTATATCCTTCTCTTTTTCCATATCCTCCTCAGGACTCAGAGCATTCCTGTACAGTGCCATGCTATATAAATGGAGTATGAAAAATGACCAATGCAACAGTGATTATAACTAGAGAGAAGCCCTCACTGCTGGCCCAGTGAAATGTCATTCCCAGCTGGGATTTGTTTGATTGCTGCAATGTGGCAGAACCGATGCTGATCAGAGGGATGAAGCATCTCTCCTATGAGGAAAGGCTGAGAGAATTAGGATTCTTCAGTCTGGCCAAACTAAGCCTTCAGGGTGTCCTAATTGTGACTTTCCAATAACTGAAGGAAACTAACAGGAAAGGTGGGGCAAGACTACTTACAAAAGCATGCAGCGACAGGGCAAGGGGGAATGGGTTCAAATTGAAAGACAGTAGGTTTAGGTTAGATATAAGGAAGAAATCTTTTGCTGTGCAGATGGTGAGGCACTGGAAAATTTTGCCCAGAGAAGCTGTGGATGCTCCATCCCTGGAGGTGTTAAAGGCCAGGCTGGATGGAGCTTTGAGGTACATGGTCTAGTGCAAGATGTCCCTGAAACTAGATGATCTTCAAGATCCCTTCCAACCCAAACCATTCTATGATTCTGCGGTGTAGGTCGCTCATGTGAAGGGTGAGAAGGTTTGGTATAGCTTTCTGCTTGCAGGAGCACACAGGGGCCCAGGAGACATCAGTACAGCAACCTGGCTTCTGCAGTACAAAGACATCACCTTGTGTTGAGGCATTGGCCAGATCCTGGCAGGGATGCACCCAGGGGACAAACTGACAGCTCCTTTACATCAGGGAGTCCTCAGCCACGGCTTCAATGGGCCCTTTTCTGAAAGTGCACCCCGTTTGCCTGAGAGGAAGGTATTACAGCTCTTATCCCCAGTGCTTGTTTGTGTGGGAGAGGATATGTAAATACACAGAGCAACCAACACAGAGGGAGGTACAAGCTATGGGTGACACCCAGGACCCCTCAAGGCCACTGCACTCAGAGTTAGTGAAAGAAGAAATGCTGTGGATGATATGGTCAAAATATCGTAACTACCAAACTAAACCACACACCTGAAATTTGCATCCCTGGGAGGGACATATGGATTTCTTTTCTATGAAATCACAACAGCCTCTGCTATTGCACAGGGAAAATTCCTACTAGAAAGAAGGAGAGGATTCCTGCTGTAGAGTCAGAAAAATATCTGAGAAATCACCTAAAATGACTCATAGAAATGATACTTTTAACAGAGAGAAGGATCAGCCTAGCATCACCATAGCAAGCTCTGGTCTGTAGTAATTTGACATTGCAAATTCAGTTCGTGCTCTGTCGTAGAGCCAAATTCTTCTGCCTGCTTAGGCAGCAGTTCATTTCAGTTAACAGAAGACCTTTATAATTTTTGTCAGAAATATTGCAAGATTTTTTCTCCTTGATGTTAAGGCCTTTAGTCTCCAAGTGGATCTATTGTCTTCCTAAAGTTAAACTGAGAAGGTGGAGATGACTTTCTGTCACACCATAAAAATTGTGCTCAATTAGAGCTTATATAGGTCCTTAAAATGAAGTTCTTATTTTCTTGGGAGGATTTCCCCCCCCTCTCTCTATTCAAAAGCCTCTATTTAGCCAGAAGATCAACCAGAAATCACAGTCTAGTTCTCCAAGCTCCTTTGAACATTTTCAGAGGAGATATGTTTACTTCATACTTTGTACATATTACTGCTTAGTCATTTCCCTGATTAGTAAAAGAGAGTACATTTTGTGGAGAATGTCTGTGTAAGCATGTGTGTTTATCTTTTTCTTAATAAATACCTATCTCAGAAACTTAATCAAAAATAAAAAATGCATTTGTTCACAGCAGTTGCTTCACAGCCCTCAGTTAATTCAGAGTCTCAATGCTTAGATGCAGCACCAAATCCGAAGCAGTTCTGAACAAGAAGAGGTTTGCCGCCCTTCTGCAAATGCAAGTGTGGCTGAGCACCACTAGACCAGGTGGGTGCCAGGCAGAGGGAGGGCTGTCATATCCACAACAGAAAGGTCAGTGAGATGGAAAGGTAATCACAAGAAGGAAGTGGGACAGGGTGGAAAGGGTTTGGAAGGACAGAAAGGGCAGGAGTGCACAGAGTGAGCCTGAAGGGAAGGGTGAGAAGGAAGCTAAGAGGCCCAGGGGATATTCATCCTTTGGGATATTTATCCAAAAAAAAGCCCAGTCAAAACCACCAGGTGCTTTCTGCACTCCATGTGCTGATTCCTGATTCTGTCTCCTCTCCACAAGCTGGAGAGGCTCCATGCTGATGGTGCAGGCAAAATTACTCTGGCCAGCCCCATCTCATCACACTTCCACAGCTGGTCTCCCACATCCCATAAGCACCTCATGCACTTGTGTAATATGGCATCAACATACTTAATCATTTGAAAGAACAAGAGGTAGCTGTCTCATTAAGATACCAGGATCTCATCTGCAACTTGGAGCTCCCCATGACAGTGGTGCTCTCACAGGAACATTTCTGAGTGACAGAGGCTCCGTGGTTTCCTTGTGCCTGGCACCTATCCACTGAGATTGCCTACAGCAGAGGGGTGCCTGGAAATGCAACTCAGAGCTTGCTTGGACATGCTGACCCAGGAGAAAGAACAAGATGGGTGTCCTGCTCGTTCTCTGTCCACTCCTTGGGAGGCAGCAGGATAAATGTGACAGCACCTCCTTCCCCCAGTGAGAGGTATCGGACAACACAACAGTATTGCTCTTATCAGGAAATACAAGCAGTGACTGCAACACTCCCTGTTTCATAATCAACGAAAGAAACATCTCTGACCCTGTCTCTGATTAAAGGACAACATATTTTCTGCTTCTGGGTGTGGGGTTAAAGTGACATAGGGGAGTTTTTGACGCCCTTTTTATTTCTGATTAAATAAAGTGTCCGCATGGGAGCATGCAGCCTGCTGTCCTTGATGTCATTGCCTCTGACCAAGATCCCCCCAGAAGACCACCAGAAACACAGGAAGGAAACAGGAACAAAAAGGAAGACAGTTGCACTCTCCCAACATGAATTTTGGGCACTAGCAGTGTGTGGTGCTGCAGAAGTGCAGAGGCTTATTCTCAACCAGTTTTGAAACAAACAGAAGCTGTCGCAGGTTACGTGCATTGGCACATAGGGGGATGCTAGCCTTCTGTGATCTTGCTGGCACCCACTCTTACCAGACACTGGCAAGCCAACGTCATCAGAAAATGACACTGATCCAGGGGGGAGTTCCAGCAATACTGGCAATACTGCAGCAGTAGGTGCCAGTTCTTTTCTTAAAAGGACAATATGAAACAGACATGCTCCCGCCGGGGAGCAAAAGGACTGCTGAAGATACTGGCATTCCTGCTATGTGACACACAGCATATTAGACAATTGATTCACTCATTTCCTACTGACTTCTGTCTCTTCTAGATTTACGCCATAATCTCGCAAGCCGGGAACTTCCAGGCAAACAAGGAAGGACAGGGAGGTAGCCGTATATGTTACAGTGAGACTAGCCTGACAGCAACATCTCCTATAAGGACTCCAGGTTTTAACTACTGTACAAGAAAATCAAAAAGATGGGTAAAATCCTAAATATCATCCACACTCAAGGATTGGACTTTACCTGGAAGTTCTAAAAACAAAGATTCCCGCTGTATGTGATTTCCGTTTCACAGTTCTTTCTCTTTCTATTTTCTATTTTTAAAATCAATTCCAGTTATACAGTCCTTAGTTACACGAGTTTAGAATTGAGACTTTCTTACTCAGAAAGGGGAATTAACCTTTATATACACCCAAAAGTCATTGTGGAGAAGTTAGCCCCCTCCCAAAGAGAATTCAAGTTAACAGCCAGTCACACAAATTTTCTTGCCAAGGTCAGGAAACATAAAGGAAGGAAGCAGAAAATGAAAGAAGCTAAAATCAAAACAAGACTCAAAACAAAAGTGGTTTTTGCTGGGATAGTCTGCTAGGAAACATTGAAGCAGCAGAGAAGGAAAATGCATTTTTGCTGCTTTTCATAATGAGACTATTTTCTCAATTGAAAACATTGTCCTTGAAAGCAAGAACTGTTTTAGAAAACCAGTCCCCTGAGAATTTCATGCTACCCTAACAAGGCCATTTTAATATAAATCCTCTCACCCATAATCCTCAGTCAGATATTGAAATGTTCATAAAGCTCAAGTCCTCGTGCTGATATGGACCCATTTCTATGTTCTATAAAGTCTCTAAGAAATTCTCTAAATAAACAGAAAAATTAATAACAATTTTGCCCATGAAAAGATGTCCTGCTATTGCACCTCAGCAAGTAAACTGCCTTAAAATCAATTATGAATTTGAAATCGATCTGAGAAAGCAGGTTGGTACTTGGTCTAGCAGACAGCAGGGGACTATGTTTTTGTGTATGTGAGAGCATGTGTGAGCCTACACACATATTCTTCAAATATTTGAAACTCTATTTTCACTTGGTAATAGTAGCACCCCTTTGTCTACTCTTTCTGCCAGTGAGAATGTGAAAAGAATTCTCATGCAGGATTCCTTCAATAAGAACTTTACTTTTTTTTCTTTTTCCAGTTTTTATACTGTCTCCAATTGGGGAAAATGTTTGGTGATAATGATTCAAGCCTGCTAACCTTTAACTTTTCACTTTTCCGTAGGGCCAGTGTTAAACTGCTTTTTTTTTTTTTCCTGGTCTTTTCTTTTTACTTGTTCTCTAGCTTTGCTGAAGCTGAGGGGGACTTGAAAGCTGCAAGAGAAAAAAGAAAACGAAACATGATCTGGTGGTGCCCTCCCAGAGCGCAGTCAGCAAAGTCTGGGAAAGTCATTGAAGACTAATGTGCACAAAATAATGTACGTTACAGTTTTTCTTGGATCACTGTTGCAGTGTATTGTTCCTCACAACCCCTTAAATTACCCTGATCTAGAATACGAGCATCTCTACTTCCATTTCTAAACCCTGAATACATGTTGTTCCTTGATTCATCATAGTTTCTAAGAATTTTTAAATAAACATTAAGAAAATTAAATTTGCCTGATATTTCAAGTTTTACTTAGATGTTTCCCACATAAAAACAGACTTTTCCCTGGAAGTTACAAATTCCCAAATGCAAGGACTGATTTGGCTAAATCATTGTTTCTCAGCAAGGAAATATTTAATTGTAAACATTTTGACCTTTCTCATGATGATCTTGGGATCTTTGCATTTTGGGGAGCACAGTTAATTGAGGGTGACAAAAACTTCCCTGAATATTTTTTGAGAGATACACAGAAGGCAAGGTGATCAGAACCAGTGTTGTAAATGCAGTTCCATGAAAAGCTTACCCCATCACAACCTCCTCTGAACCGTAACCAGTTCAGTTGGTTTGGAATAGATATAAATGCTTTGTTTACTGTTAGCACTTGTTCAATGGCTCTTACCAAGACTGATGGGTGTAGTGGCTATTGTCAGCACCTGTAGGTACAGCTTTGTTGCAAAAGCAGCCAAACAAACGCTCATCTTCCTCTTCTGGCACTGTGCCTTTGCCACATGCTTCTCTCCAAATCCTCCATGCAGATCTTGTTCCATGCACACTGCAAATCTCTCTGCTTGCTCTGTTCTCTGTTTGCACTTCTGTTTCCTCTTTCCTGCACTCTTATCCTTCCAGATCCTTTCTGAGGTCTCGGAGCTCTCTGCTGTTGTTCTGGCTGTGTACCATGTGCCCTCCATCACCCGCCCTCGCCTCTCACCCAGCTGTCACCACCCCGCTCTCCCTGTCCCCACACCTCACCCCCACCCCACAGCACCCATCGGCAAGGATGCTCTGTTCATGCTCCAACAACTGCTGGCCTGAATTACCTCCTCTCACTCCTGGGAGTGGAATGTTAGCTTTTCATCTATCACGTGTGTCTTTGGGAGCTTGGCTGGGAATGCACAGTGACAGTGACCAGCGTGCCTTTCCACAAGGCCAGAAAGGAGTGACTCTCTTCTATAAATCAAGTAATTACTTAGACACTTAGAATAGTAGTCTTTTCATTACTGTTCCATGGCATTCTTCCTGGGAGCATCCTGAAAATCTCAGCACAGGCCAGATTCATTATGAGGATGGTGAGAATGTTGAAATAGTCTGAGTTTTTCACCCTTCCTTTCTGCCTTAAGAATGAAGGGCTTGAATCCTCAGAAACTGACTGTATGAACTCAGAGATAGGAAAACATTGTTTGAAATCCACAGGGAGTTCATCCTTTTCAGAAGAAAACAGACATATTTTCCAGCTCTTCAGGAAAAAGAATACAGAGCCCAGGGATTTGTGGGGACTGGGGAAACTCTGAGGTTTTATTTTTTGCTTCCTTTTTAGGTCAGTACTGTAAGAAACTCTATACATGGAAGTTGTGCTGATTTAACTAAAGTCTACTTTGTGACCTCTTTTTAAGTTTGACACATTCTTACTGGTAAATCCAGCCAGGACAGATGCTACTGACCCTTCTGGACCACCAACAACCAAAGCCAGAGGCTTCCATTCCTATGAAGGAGCAGACAGAATGGAGTATTTGCCCATCCATCAAAATCTTAACACAAAATTGCTTTTCTCTACGCTTTTGGTACCTTATAATAATAAATGGTAACTCTCTGGGTACGCTAGAATTTCAGCTGGGACCCAGGATGCCTAAGGCATAAGCAGGATGCAGATCCACCAGCTTTGCTGAGTGAGGACAGAGTCTGCTGAAGAAGCAGAATGAGTGCAGAGAGCTGCCAGTGCTGGCATCTTCAATTGTTATGTTCAGCATCACTAAGGCTCAGCTGTTAGAGACTTCCCCTTACATGGACTCCTTGCTCATTTTCCTCCTACTGGGTTTAGACATGCCCTGTACCAGTTTGTCCTGCAATCATTCCATTGCACATGAAGCCCATGCACTGCTAACAGCCATTGCAGTGACAGTAATGTCAAATGTCATGTAGCTGGTTTTGTCAGTAGAACTCCAGGAGCTTTGCCATGGGAATATCATCTCTATTCCTAACAGTGGGTAAGTTGGTCACAGAAACTCAGGTGTCTGCAAAAAACCCTACTCAAGACCATTTTTAAATTTTTGATGGTTCTTGGTAAATGACAGAACTTTGCATGAACTACATTTTGAACACTGTCATATACTGCTAATGAAACCAGCCAAAGCAATGTCATTTGTGATGCAGCTCTCCAGAACGCAACAGAAGTAAATTAAAGGGATGAAAAGGTTTTCTCTACTGAACATGAAGGCAACAACATAGCTTCCTTAAAGGAGTGGGAATCAAGAAGCTTGCTGGGTTTCTCTTCAGAGTGGTGTATTGCCATGCAGTATCACACTGACGTGCTGCTGGGAATCACCATCTCGGTAACAGTCCTGCAGTCTCAAGGAAAAAAAATCCAGATCTGACAAGAGGACTTTACTGTCCTGCTGCCTCCAGCTGGCTTCCCTGCCCCAGCACTAGAGCACACTCACAGGTCAGCAGAAGAGTATTTTTCCACCCTTTGCACCTTTGTTTGTTTAAATCTTTCACAAACTCTGAATATATTACTACAAGCAGGATGTACTGCCATAAGCAAAACATTGACCTTCCCCCAAGACTTCTCCATAGCTAATGTGCCCACAATAATTTTCATATCTCTTTTCTTCTTAAGAAGAAATTGTATTCAGCTCACGGTAGTTTATGTGCTAGCCCTATACTGTCTTTGCAGCAGAGCAAAAGAGAATATTGTAGGCTGCTGGTTTGCATGAGTTTACAACTGGCACAGAAGGAAATGGAGCAGTGAATGGAGGCAGTGATACAGGAGATTATTTAAGCTGCCTCCTGCAGTTTAGGCATCACTTGAAGGGGAATTGTGAAATCAGTGTGAGGGAGTTTCCTCTGCCTTTCATTTTCCCACTTAATGCCTAGGGTTTTGCCTTTGATTAATAGACTAGCACACCCTTTCCATCCATAGGAATCAATGAAGATGAGAAATTTCACCCCACATCCTGTATCACAACTGTTTTAGCAGTTAGTTGACTGCATACTTGTTAAGGAGGAATCTGAACATAAATGGTCAGTGACCTGCTGCAGCACTTTGACATGCACAAGTCTATGGGGCCAGATGGCATCCACTCAAGGGTACTGAGAGAGCCAGTTGAAGTGCTCATTGAACCACTTTCCATCATTACCAGAAGTCCTGGCTAACTGGGAAGGTCCCAGGTGACTGGAAGTTAGCAAGTGCAATGCCTGTCTACAAGGAGGGTCAGGAGGAGGATCCGGGGAACTATAGGTTTGTCAATCTGACCTCAGTGCCAGGGAAGGCCATGGAGAAGATCATCTTGAGAGCCATCACACGGCATGTGCAGGACATAGGCCAAGCCAGCATGAATTCATGAAAGGCAGGTACTGCTTGACCAACTTGATCTCCTGTGACAAGGAGCTTAGTGGATGAGGGAAAGGCTGTGGATGTTACCTACCTGGGCTTTAGTAAAGCCTCTGACACCATTTCCACAGCATTGTCCCATGGAAAGTAGTAGCCCGTGGTTGGCTGGGTGCAGAGTTTGCTGGGTAAAATTTGTCTGGACAGCCAGGCCCAGAGCGTGGTGCTGAATAGAGCTACATCCAGCTGATGGCTGGTCATGAGTGGTGTCCTCCAGGGCTCAGTTTTGGGGCCAGCCCTGTTTAATATCTTTATTAATTATCTGGATGAGGGGATCAAGGGCACCCCCTTTGCAGATGACACCACAGTGTGGCCAGCAGGCCCAGGGCCGGGATCATCCTCATGTACTCGGCACTGGTGAGGCCACACCTCAATTCCTGTGTCCGGTTCTGAGTCCCTCACTACAAGAAAGACATTGAGGTGATGGAGCGAGTCCAGAGAAGGGCAACAGAGCTGTAGCACAAGCCTTATGAAGAGCGGCTGAGGGAGCAGGGGTTGTTTAGCCTGGAGAAAAGAAGGCTCAGAGGAGACCTTATTGATCTCTACAACTCCCTGAAAGGAGCGTGTAGGCAGGTGGAGGTCAGCCTCTTCTTCCAGGGAACCAGTGACAGGACAAGAAGAAATGGCCTCAAAGTGACTCAGGTGAGCTTTAGACTAGATATCAGGAAAAAGTCCTTCATGGAAAGGGTTGTCAAGCATTGGGATAGGTTGTTCAGGGAAGCAGTGGAGTCCCCATCCCTAGAGGTATTTAAAAGACATGTAGATGTTGTACTCAGGGACATGGTTTAGTGGTGGACTTGGCAGTGCTGGTTTAACAGTTGCATTCAATGATCTTAGAGGTCCTTTCCAATCTAAATGATTCTATTCTATTCCATGACCTGCAGCAGATTTGCTCTGGGTGCTGGTAGAGTAGTACCAGCACTCCTGGGATAGTTCTGAGCCTAAACTGATTCTCTCTGTAAAAAATTAGAGCTTATCATTCCTGTCACAGTACCAGGCTAACAAAAACAATCCTGAGTTGTCCTGCAGATGCCACATGCATGTTTGTAGCCAAGCACTGCGGGGCTGTGGCATTGCTTGCTGATGTCCCTGCAGTGACAACAGAGGTGCCCTAAAAGATTTGTTCCAGTAGCTCCAGTCGGGATCTGTCACTGAGGGTTTTTTCTGAATATTGCTGAGTTCAGTGTCACATACCTGTCTGCTGCTGAGTCCTCTTGGGCTTTGGGTTGGGCTAAAAGAATTATTGATTGTCACACCTTTTTATCAGATAAAGGGATACTAAAAAAATAAACAAAACACCCCCAGAAAAAGAAAGAAGTTCCAGTTACTGCTAGCATATGAAAACTAATTGGTTCCTGCTTGATCCCTATGGGGTTCTGCAACTGCTGATGTCTTCAAACTGAATTATCTGTCCTCAGACTGAATTCTACAAAAGGAATTGATGTCTTTAAGATGATTTTTCTCACCTTTTGTAAATGTAATTGATGCAATCAGATTAACTTCTATAATACAAGTTGCTTAATGGACAAAAGAACTTGTGTTTCAAGCATTGTGTGAGACTATACCGCCTAAACAAATATGCATTAAGTAGGCAGAAAATATGTATTAGATAGGTGGATTCATGTAAATTTTACTGAATAAAAGATAAAACTTTCTACCACTTGGTGTACTTGATTTGCAGAAATCTCCACCTTGCACACTGCACAGAATAAACTCTTTCTTCTAAAACTAGCCTCTGTGTCTGTGTATAGAGAGCTCCTAAAATGCGAAACACTACCACACACCCCACCTCCTCTCCACCCTCATCTTTGAAAACCAGGCTCTCAGCAGCAGAGGTTGCACAGTGCCTACTGCAAGCTGTGTAGGCAATCAGCCCCTGATTTTACAAAGTACTGAACATTTGCAGAGGTCAGTTGTTTTTAGAGGGTTGCTTTGCAGTTTTCTCTTGCATTCACCACAGAAAATACTTACTTGACAGTTTTCATAGCTTCAATGGTTGTCAGGTGGTACAAACCACAGAAGGCATGTGCCTGCACTCTGAAAAACTCCCTCTCTCAGCTGGAGATCAGTCACTCTTACTGAAAAAAATGGAACACTTCATTATTTTCATCCTTACACACTAGTGTCAGTTCCCTCTTTAAACTCCAGAGTTTTACATCCTGCCCATATTAGGACAGCGACCTAAGTGGTGATTCAACCCACCCAGCCTGTGCTGTTATGTAAACTTCTTCTCATAGGCTTGTCCCCGGAGCATCACTTGTGGGGCTTTCAAGGTGTGTATCAGCAGGAGTAGCAGTGGTGCTCCAGCAAGCCTCTTCACCTTGCCCATTGGAAGCATTCCTGCATTCCTACCGCCAGAAAGCAGTTTGCAGCATTTTCCATGCAATCTGAGTCCTCGTACAGCTGCTGAATGGTACTTGCTAGCTGGAGACAAGTGATGTGGATTTTGTGGGCATTTCAATGGACTACCCTCACAAAACCCTCCCACTTTTGGCCCTGGGGAAAGAGGACATGTATTCTCGTCCCTCCCAGGACGTGATACTGTGGAGGTATCCAATGTGGAGTTCTCCAGGTGGAGAACTGCCCTTTCAAGGTAAAAAGAGGTAAAGCCAAGTTTTCTATGCCCTTCATCAGGGGCTTTGAATCAAAATTGAATCACCATTTGCTCTGCATTTTATCATGCTGACGCCGTGTCCCAGCATTTCCCCAGAGGCTTGAAACCAGGAAGGCTTTTCTCCTGCCTTTGATGAATAACTTCAGTGTCAGTGGCAGCTGGGGCTGGGGGAGGGTGCTCTCTGAAATACTATGGCTTGGGTTAGCTGCAGCTAGGGGCAAGCACCTGTGACTCTTCCTTCCTGGTTAATGAGCCTGGGGCATCCAAGGCCGGGAAGGAACTGGCAAGGATTCAGCACTGGGAAACTCCCCAGGAAAGGGGACAGGATGTAGGTATGTGGGTGAGGGTCAGGATCATGCCTGGTGAGGGATCCAGTGTCAGACATGGCTCTGGGATGTCCAGGCAGGGCCATGGTAAGACCTCTTGGTGTAAGCCACAGGCACACGCTGCTGCTGGACTGCGAACTGCAGCTCTGTCCAGGCAGGGTTCTAGGGGCAGCAACCAGATCCCACCTGGGGTCACCCTCAGCAGCCATTCATCTTGACTCTTTTTAAAAGTGCCAGGAGTCAGAATGTGTGTCTGATTTTCTTCCTGACCTTCCTGCCCTTCCTGCCTGTCCCCTCACTCAGAAACACCGTGCCAGGCAGCCTTCTCCAATGCCAACCAGGAGTCTCAAGGATAGATAGGCGTTTTGAAGAAAACTAAATTCTTCCAGATCTACAAGAAGAGTTTGTCTGGGTGAGTGGCCCAAGGGGTGGAGGGTGGAGGAGAACCTTCCTTGTGCACCAGCAAGTCCACAGAGAAGAGACATTTTAGAAAGCAGCCCATCACAGGAAGACCTCCAGTCAGAGATTGCCTGTCACAAAAGCTGAAGGCAGAGCTCTGTAGGAAAAAGGCTTCATGAGCTCCAGGGTGAACATGCAGAATGGGCTATCCAAACATGCTCTTCAGAGCCCCCAGTGAAGGAGATGAGACTTGGACTGTGTTTACACTCCTAGCCCTTTATGATCATGTGTATAATCCCTTTGGGTATCCATCACTTGCCTGCCAGAAAGCAGCAAGAGGAGCTTCATAAGGGAGTGGGAAAGTTTGATTGAATAAACTTGACCCTGGCCCTGAAGGGATACTGCACTGTACCTGTGAAAGGTTTTAATACCATGTTTGTCTTATAAAGTTTTGTTTGCCAAGAAGTCTGAATAAAGCCTGCAAGAGCTCCTCATCTTTCTGTGTGACCATCCAACAGTCTCTCTTGCAAGAACAAAGGTGACTTCACAGCACCAAGCTCCCATATATCCTATAAGGAACACAGAGTCACTGTTTTTTCTAGCCTTATGACAGACAGACAAGACAGGCAGACAGACACATCGCCACATGTCATCTTCTCCTTTTTCTGGCACACACTAGGATGGCTCTGTACTTTCCAGTAGTGCAGGGGCTGTTGGCCTCCTGCCTGCCTTCAGTCAGCTGCCAGTGAGTCACCTGGGGCACCCGGCAGGACTTTCTGAGAACACCCACAAAAGCCATCAGTGATAGCAGGGCAGGGCCTGCATCTTTCCTCCCCCCCACTCACTAACTTTCACTGAGATGAACTTGCTGGCTCTCAGTGACAGCCGCTGCCAGGTCCTACCACAGCAAAGGCCAAAAAAAGCAACTGGGTTAACAATTTCCAAGAATAATAGAAGAGTACTATTCTTTTTCAAGCATCATTTTCATGAATGAATTATTCATTCAATTGTGGTAATTCCTGCATTCATAAAAAAACCCACCAACACACAAATGTGGTGGCTTCTCTTGGCTGCTGCTGGCTTCTCAGCACTGGGATCCAAAGGCTGGGAAGAGACCCACACCAAGTTTCTGATCTGCAAGGAAGGAAGGAAAAGTATGATGCAGCGGCACTCTTGAGCACAGTGACTGTCTCATAGACAACATGGGTGCCTTAGTCTTGGTGATGAATTTGCACACAATTAATTTTAGGTTGGAAAGTGAAATACTGCAAATAATTGCAATTATTTTAATGATACGGATTTTGTATTCTGAAGAGATTTTGTATTCTGGGGAAATAATTTTAATGCTGTGGTATGATATTAGTTTTTGTATTCTGTGGAGACTAAAACTGTCAATATTGGCCAATGTTACATGCTTCTGTATCTCTATCAACAACTTACTTGCCAAGGGTATCCTGCTGGGTATATCTTGCTGGGCAAAGCTGGATTTCTGTTTCTATCTCTGAGCCTACAAGGCATTCCAAAAGGCTCAGGCAATCCCACTTGATTAAGCCCTGCTTTAACATTAGAATCTCCTCAGGCAGTGGGTGCCCTATCCCTTCTGCCCAGCATCCCTGTCCTCTGAGCTGCCAGGACAACCTTTACATAAACCCACTGCCTGGTTAGAGGAAACCAGAGGAAGTGTCACTGCTGCTGGACTAGAGTGAAATCAGTTGGTCAAAGGTGGAGAGAGGGGTCAAAATGCATTCTTTTTACATTTTCAACTCTTCACCCCAAAACTTCACGTAAAACTTTTCATGACCCTCACAGTATGGGATACTTAGACATAGGATCACAGACTATCAGGCTGGAAGGGATGTCACGCAGTCTCTACTCCAACTTCCTGCTCAAAGCAGACACAGCTGTAAGCTCAGACCAGGTCTCCTGGGACTCTGTCTGACCAGTCTTGAAAAACTCTAGAACAGAGGCTGCGCAACTGCACTGGATGACCTGGTCCAGTGCTTGACTCTCTTCCCTTGGGCAAGTGTATCCTTATATCCAGCCTGAGCCTTTTATTTCAACTTCAGTCCCTAGTTGCTTGTCCTCCCAGTGTGTTGTGCTGTGATGATTCTGGCAATGTCTTCTTGCTGGTATCTTTATACATGCTGGGAGGTTGCTCTTAGGTCCTTCCAAAGACTTTTCTGCCTCAGGCTGGACTAGACTAAATCCCTCAGTCTCTCCTCACAGCGCAAGGGCTCCAGCCCTTAACATCTTGCTGAACATTCCCCAGCTTCCCTGTATTTGAGGGAGAGTGTGAAACTGGACATGGTTTTCTAGATGTGCTCTGATGAGCCCTGAGTGGAGTGGGAAAATCTCTCCCCTTCATTTACTTCTCTCCCTAACTAATACCTCAAAAATGCAAGTGTGGGCACGCACAACTTTTAATTCTGGACTCAGTAATTCTCAGAGAAGTTCCTTGCTAGCCCATTGTTATTATTCTGGTCTGATACCAGAAAACAGCACTCAGCACCTTCAAATGGACTCAAAAAGTTCGCATGGGCAGGACCTCTCCTTGGTGTCACAGACATGCACTACAGCACCAATGCCAGCAATGCAAAGAGGAGGCAAAGCCTGAGAGTCTGGCAGTAGGAACAGTTGATTTTGCTCTCAGTGTTTATAAGAAAGAGGAATGATCTGATTTATCCACACTACTGCCCCCTCACCAGTAACCTATCTACCTCAGAGGCCTGAATTTATTTTTATAATCAGGTCTATGACCTTAGAGGATTCAACCCACTCATAATCTGAAGGTTTAATGGTGTTGAGGGGGTGAATCACCATGCACTGGATGTTTTACATGCTACCAGAAACTGCCTGAAACCTGCTCCCTCTCCTTCCCACAGACACCTACCTCACCCACACTGCTACCACCGAAAGGGCTGCAGTAGAGGGGACCTTCTCTCCCTGCTGCCACCACATGATGTGATCGTGACCATTATTCACAGGCAGGGAAAGGCTGAAAAAAAAACGAGAGCTGGAGGTTGAAGTCTAAGAAAATTCACATTGTGCCTAAATCCGAGGATGTCAAGTACAGCCTCACTGAACAGGAAGCCAAAGGACGTCAGCAGAGTCACACGCCTGTAAAAACAATGTTCATGAGATCAGCCTCTGGTCTCAGCTGCAGCAAGCTCAACAAGCCCTCCACTGTAGCTGGCAATCACTTAAATCACACCTGTGTTTACCAGGACAAAAATGGGTTATCCAAAAAAAGAGAAAAATTGCTTTCTTCTTTAGAGTTGACATCTCTATCTGCAGGACTACATGCTCTTAAAAGTAAAATGCTTTTAGGCAACTATTAGAAGCAGAGCTGAGCAGAAAACAGCTGCACTTCAGAAATTCTGAAGCTTTTGTCAAAACAGTTGAAAATGTAGAAAGTCAGTGTAGAGTAAAAATGGAGAAGCCAACAGACTTGAAAAACACTTGCATTAAAAATTAGTCATTATGTGTACAGCTGGAACTGGCCACTTTTGCAATAGGGCTGATGACTTTCTTAGTGGAAATTATCTGCTCCCATCTGTACAGTGTTGCCCATCTTATGGTAAAAAGTCATCAGGAGAGTCTAGTAGAAAATATCTTCATTTCAGCTATTACAAAATACCAGTTTTGAACTAAATTGGTTGTTGTTGGGAAATGAAAAATAATAGCGGTTTTCCCTGGTTCATATAGCTAAAAGTCACTTTCAGTGAAGTGGCAGTCAGTTTGTGTGAAATTGCCACATACTTGGTACACAAGAAAAAGATGCATCAAGGAATATTGGTAAATGTGCAATATAAATGATGCAAATGGTATTCTTTTGTATTGTTTCTTCTATTACGCAATTACAAGAGTTTGGCTAACACAAAATTCTTGCTAAATTAAGCAGAGGCACACTAATGAATCAATATACAAGTAGGCTTATGATAGATGCACATGTTTGAAATAGATACTTGAGAACAGAATTTTGCTGGGTAAGGAGAAAGTAAAGTGACCACCCTTGAAACAGAAAATTTATAAGGCAATTGCTATGCAGGCAGTGGCTGCTGATTATGACCCATAGCAGCAAAAACAGCAGACACATCCATGCTGAAACAAGACAAACCAGTCCGCTGGCATTTTTAGCAGGATGGGACAATATGGAAAAATGAGGACCTGTACCATTAATTTATATCCAGGCAGATAATAGATTAATTTTTAATTTGAGGTTTGTACCACATGCTGCTACTAAAATATCATAGCTGTGCTGTTGACTTCAGTGGAGCTGTTCTGATTTATTCAGGATCCAGCTCTTTTCTTAACTATCTGGTTAGTAGAAGTGAAGCAAAAGATAAGTCTAACAGGACAGGAAGGGGCACAGGACCCAATCTCAAGCTCTTCAGAGACTTTCAAAAGAGTTGCTAACCTCATTTGTGTTTGTTTATGCAGGAAGTCCTTAAAAATTTTTCTGGCGTTACCATGGCAGGAATGTGACTTCCCGGGCTGCCCTGTGCCACTCGTTGTCTCACTGTGCTACCTTGACTGTGCCCCAAACCCCACCTGGTGTCAGCACCGCACCGGGATCACCCAGGTGATGTGCTGTGGGGCACACGCTGAATGCCACTGCCCAGCATTGGTGAAACCACTGACGTCTGTCAGGAACCACTTGTTCCTCACACAACCAAAAAGAGAAACACACCCAGGACACGGTGAGAGAATGCTCGGGGATGGGTGGGTGAGAACAAGGTCACCAAATGTAAGCACTGGCCTCCTGCCACCCACAGAGTGACTCAGTTGCCCGCATGTGCTCTAACCCACCTCCATCACAATGGCCTCCAGCTCTGCTTCAGACTTGTGAAATGCCAGAGTGAAGTGGTGCCGGGCCTTGCAGTCCTGCTGATTGAACTGGCCCTTGCCAGGACTGGTACCAGCAGCAGTCACAGTGTGTGCCATTGACATGGAGTTTGAGGCTTGGTGCTGTCACTGGTCCTAACTCTGGGTCAGGGCACAGAGGCATCTGAGACCTCCAGTGTGCAGTGGTGGATTCTCCGAGTTGGCTTTTCATTATAAAGATGGAAAGCAAATTCTGAAACTAGATATTTGCACTATGAATACCTAATTTCCCCACATTAATAGGAGGAAGAATAATCTGCTTGTTTTCTGCAAAGTGGAAGTGTTTGGTGCCAAATGATGTTTATAGTGCTTGGCTCCAACTGCAGAGTGCACAAGTTAGGGAGTTGCAAGGTAAACATGAGGAGACACCCCCAGACAGTAAAACTAAGGAGGCACTGGACCAGATTGCCAATAGCAAGTGTGAAAGCCTTATCATTGCAGGTGTATAAGAACAGGTAATAGGGGTATCTGTCACAATCAGCTGAGGTCTTCAAGGCCTGGTCTTAGGACAATGGTAGGACAAATCACCTCTGAATGGTCAAACTGCTTACCTTGTCTGTCATGACCCATTAAAAACTCATCTGAACCTGATACTGCAAAAAGCGCTTTAACGTCTTCTGATGCTAAAAAGTGTCAAAATGTCAGTTTTAAACAGCATGAGAAAGACCGTAACTATGCACAACACAGTCTGTCTAACAACAGGCAGAAGTAAAGGATCAGCATTGAGTCAGAAAAAAAACCTGCTGCCTCCTGAGTAATTCCTTCCACTGCTGCCATCTGTAGCACCCAGGAATTTCCTTAACCATCTCCCACTCTCTAGCAGGGCGCAAAGCACTTTATCTACTGGTGTGTGGCATGTGTGGCTATGTGATAACCTAAGGCTGTGGACAGCTAGAGACAGTTGATTTGGCCAGGGTTATTTCTAGGTAAAAAGTGCAGTGCTTCTCTGTTAGGGAATAAAATTCTCCGATGTACCAAAAAGCACTTTCAGTTCCCTAGAGAGTGGTGATTTCTCTCAGATGTCAGCCACATGAATAAAAGCAGTTGCTTCCTCAAGAAGACGAGCCAAGTGAGCAAAGAGACCACCTCTCTCCTTATCTGACAAGGATTAGAGCAGTCACCCTGTACCCACAGCACAGCAGCACAGCATAAGCTGCAGCAGGCCAGGGCTGTGTTCTGCCCTCTCAGTTTTCTCCCTTGTGCACTGCTTTCATCCACACCGTAACAGACGTCACAGAGGCGAGTAGCATCCTTATTCACATTTGATGGATGAGGAAACTGAGTCAGAGCAATACCGTAGGAGAAGCAAGAATATAGCCCAGGTCATGCACACCAAGAGCTGATGAGTAGGCAGACAGTCCTCATGAAAATGTATGGCCATGTCACCGTGCTGAAATACTGAGCCTTTGGTCAGTGAAGGGGTTGAGCTGAGGAAACTGGTCCCAGAGCAAAAATGACAGACTGCACTTCTCACCCTGAAGCATTAGCTCATGAAGCAACACTCTCCTGAGGCTTTGTGCTTGCTTTGAGCAGGCAGATACTTCAGCCACAGGTAGCTCATTCAAATGTAAGAGACATCCCCTGGTTGTACAAGCTACTGTCTGCTTTCCTGAGAGTAACAGGGTGGGAGGTGAGGAGAGGAGACATGCATTTGCTGTCCTGATACTCAGCTGCGGTATGCCTTCTATAGGACCATTAGATGTTGGCCTAGATAGAAGCAGAGCCACAGGCTGGTCTCTCTGACAGCCATTGCGCCAGGCATACAATGATCTTCAGCTCTGGGATGTGTGTGTCAGACAGCGTAGTTACAAGGCAACATCTAACACACACCAAGGCCCTTGCCCTCTGCAGACTGTCCTGTAAAATCCAATGGAAACCTACATGAAGATTTTCTGTGGCTGTCTGCAAGAGACAGAGGTCCAGGGAAGAGATCTTGGTACCAACACTATTTTTCTAGGAAGGACATTATGGCAGCTGCAGTGGCTCTTTAGTTCAGCAGAACTGCTTCACATCCATAAGGTTCCTTTTCACCATGAGGACTGGAGAGAGAAGACAACTCATTAACAATGGCCTATCTCTCACTTACCTCTCTTTCTGCTTTACCCTCTGATGGTATCTTGCCACTGAACAAGGCCTCAGTTACTGCTTATCCACTTATCTTTGTGTCATGTGATTAGCATCACTGAGGCCACAAAGAAAGTATGCATACAGCTTCCAAGTCCAAGGGAGAACAGTCTGGAGATAAAGATTATCTCGATATATGTGAAAAGAGCAGCTAGAAAGCGTCCTTGATCTCTGACAGGGCTCTGGGACATTTTCTAATGATGGCAATTTTATGTGCAGGTGTTTCAGTCACTCAAAAACTGACTACAACCATAATAAATGCCTTCATTTGAGAAACTGTCGTGTTCCTCTAGAGGGACTGCATTATTCTGCCTTTAAATGCTCTATTTTTGCTTTAAAGCTCTTTTAAGGCTTTTCTTAGAAAAGATATTACCCTCAGTCAAAACTAGTTTAGAAACAGTGGAACAACACCCTAGGAGACCTGAAAGCACCCTCACCTTTGGATTTCTGTGGTGTTCTGCACACAGTTTTGTTTACTGTGCATTTATAATCACTGAGAGACTGTTCAATTCACCGTTGAATAAGTTCTCCCAAAATGTGTTTGTAACTGAAATTTGCATAAGAAAGTTTGAACATTTTTAAAGGCTTTTCCTCCCCACTTGCTAAGTGGAGAGCTAGTGGCTTCCTGTTAAGGAAACATTTAGTCTTGTCTTGTCTTTGTTAGTCAAGTCTGGCATTCCCCTCTGAAAAAAAAAAAAAAAGAGAGAGACAGAGAGAAAGAAAAGAAGATATTGCTTAGAAGAAAGCAGTCAAGCAATATTAAAATAGCTTATACCTATATAAATGTTCACTAGCGTGGGCACATCCTCCCACATCTGGTACACAAAGTGGGCTGAGATGGTTGACCGTTCCACTCACCACTTGCAGAGGCCATCCATTTCTAAGAATATAGTGGTTTTTCACTTTCACAGAGGTTCTTCATTCCCATATGCACATATCTTTAGCACACAGTTTTACCCCAGACCAGAGAAGCAAGGATGGACCTTTCCACTGAACAGACAGCAGAAGAAAGAAACACAACATACCAATGACTTCAATCTGCCATCTCTTGAAGCAACTACGCCAGCAAGTGAACCAGATAAATCCCTTTTGGGGTGACACTGATCATGTAGCTAAGGCAAATAAAATGGGTTGGATGTCAACAGCTGTCTCTAAGCAACAGCTGGTCTATTGTGGCCACTGACAGGTATGAAAAGAATCTATGAGGTTATGAGAGATTGAGGGTCTGCAGCAGCAGGACTGTTATTTGAAGAGAAAGTCATAAATGCTGTGGAAAAAAAGGGAGACAATAGGAAACAATGAAAGGTGTTTGACCTTCTTTCCTAGATCAGCATGTTGTACTTAACTCTTTTAATTCTCTAAGCATGCAACTACTAGGAGAAAAGCACTGTTGCTTAAAGCCACAATGAAAACAACTTTGCAACCTAACATGAATTACCTTGATGCAACATCACCAACCTGATTTACTGTGCAATTTTTCAAGCAGATAATAGCAGCACGTAACAGCAGCAGACTCTCCCACACTGATAAAATAGTAGCAGGAGCATCATGCATGTTCTCCCTCCAGCCATGGCAGCCTTGCCACACTACTGCCCAGAGGCAATCCTCACAAGACGAAACTACCCTCTGTCATGACTGCCAGACAGGGAAATGCTAAAGGCTTGCAGCAGTATTAAACACTCGTGCTTGAAAACCATAGAGATCAGTACTTCAGCAACCCAGGAGTAATGCAGGCCAATGTGCACACAGAAGTCCTGTCCTTTGTGGGGCAAACCATTAAAAAGTGACTGATCACCTCACTTGCCTTTGTTTGGTGGTGTTTTAGAGGGATATTTAAACCAAGCAGATTCTTCTACAGTGCTGCATGAGTACCCTTCCTTGAGTTCCTTTTGGGTGCCCATTTCCTAAAAAATAAGACACTCCAAAGTAAACAATACTATTTGAAGATCCGAGTGGCAAAGGTAGCCATTTAAAAAATAATCACTACTTACCTTATATTAAAAAGGATTTTTCTATATACCTTCCAAAGGAGGCTATTGCTACTTTTGTGTATGCCTCATTCAGTTAAAGCATAACTGTACAAGGATGTTAACTACTTGATTTGGCCATTTTTCATTTTCATGGAAGTGAGTGCACCTTTATGACCCAGAAGTGCTCTGTGGATACAGTCCCTAAAGGGAAAAGCTATATCTCCTCCTCTTTTGAGTGGGTTCACAGGGTGATGTTTCACTTTACATTTGTTTAAGAGACTGTGTATGTTAGTAAAGAGACTTCCTATTCAATGTTTACACACAGAGGTCTATTTCACCAGGACTAATCCAATTTCATTATTTTTGAAAACTGAATCTTCTATTTAAAAGTGGAGCAAGGGCTTGTGCATTCAATTTTTCCTCTGTTTTTTCCAGCTATATCAGCTGTTCAGATAAGGTATGAACTCTACCTACACTGACCTGACTCCTAATTTATTTCACTGTTCTTTAAAAATCAGAGTTTAGTGCCTAAGTTCGTGTGTTTGCATGCAGTAGGCCAGTATAACAAATAGATAATATATCAGATGTTCAAATTGACTGGATTAGAAACACCATAAATAATTAAAATCAGCTGTCCTGCTGCTGAATCCTTATTAAAAAAAATAAATTATTGCTGGAGAAGGTAGATAATCTTCCAGAAGTTTAACCAGATAAACTAGAAGTTCCCTAACACCATAACTGTGGTAAAACCTCATTAATAGGGTCCTTCATGGATTGATATGAATCTTAGAACTGAATACCTCCTTGAATTCTGTTTCTGTATGTGTGTTTTCTTCCAGATCCCAAGACACGTCTCGGGAGCTCCCCATACTCATTGCTTCCTCCATGCCACAGGTACCAATCCTTACTGACAGTGCTTGTGAGCAAATCCTAATACGCCAAAACAGCAAATGCAGCAGAGAATCAGTTGTCTAAAGGAGATACATGCGATTGCAGAGAAGGAGATTGTAGTGAAGAAAAATGACAGGTCAAGGCCTACAGCGTTTTCTGCTCACAGAATAACTAATATTAAATGTTTTCCAGTAGTTGATGTCAGGCTCACAATTTCAGCTGTAGGTAGAGCTTGCAGCAAAAGACAAGGTAAGAAACAGCACAATCCCTTCGTTTACCTTTTATTCATTACTTCCACAGTGAAATTAAAGAAAGATGTGGCCTTAGTTTTAAGCCATATTGTTAAATATTACAAAAAGTTTTAAAAAGGGGAGAGAAAAGACATTGCCCTTCCTGCTACAAATGCAGTGTATGTAAAAGAGAAAACTCAAGTCTGAGACTAGGAAAAGCCACTAGTGAAGACAAACACAAAGAAAATTGTGTATATTAAGCTTTAAGATGTTACTAAATGCTAATAAATATTCTGCGTGGTGTCACACTTATTTCTCTGCATCTACAGACTGCAATGACATTTGCAATAAATTATGGCAGAGAAGAAAACAAAGGTGTAGGTTCTTTTTTTCTCAGAAATTAAATGTTTCTGTACCCAAAATAGTGACTAGTGTAAGGACTCATATTTGATTTGGGGCCTTTATTTTTTCTCCACTGACTTTGTGAGAATTAGTGACCTATACTGTAGAGGGTTTCTTTTTTCTCCCCCTGCTCCAAAATGGCCTCACAGATTCCTGTGACTCACAGAAATTTTTAAAAAAACAAACCACCAAATGTGTGACTTTAAAACTATCAGTGACAGTTTCATTATCAGTTATCAGAGGGGATTCCACACACTGTCAGTGCAATCGAAAGGAGTACCCCTTTCCTCATTAATGTACAGGTAAATGTCAGTTTTAGGAAACTGCCTTTAGTCCCAATGCCAGACTCCTCATCCTTGTCCCTGGATTTCAACTGTTGATATCAAAAGCTCTTTTGATTCCATTGAATCAGATCCATCCATCTTTTTTTAAAATCAAGATTCATTTAGAGTTCCTTCAATATTTCCTCTACTGTGATCAGTGTTCCTAAATAATTATTTATCCCAGACCTGACCCTAGTTATCATACATGGTGAGACAAGAACTGGACTCCAAGGGTAAACTGCAGACATGTTTAATTATGCAGTGTTTCTAACCCAGGGTGACTGGAACAAAAATGCATGCCTTGTTTCATCTTTAGGGAAAAGAGCAAGATCCAAGGATCCAGGGTTTGTTTCCAACTCTCCAATGCACATTTCAAATATTGATGGAATAGATCTGTAAAATGGTCATGATATTTGCTTGCTTTTCTAAGAACCCACTACTATGAACACCAATATATTAATTAAGATCATTGAATCAATATCAAAATTATTCATCAACACAATGAATACTTACTACTCTTTGACGAGGAAAGCCTCACTCATTATGCATTATAGGCAGAGAAAAATGTCTACTTCACCAGACATCTTGCCAACACATATTTATATTGCACACAAGAATGTTTATTGGGCATTTACAATTCAAACATTCAGGGTAGGAAATAGTGGAATTTAAGTTACCTTAGGAAAGAGTTCTTTCATGATCTCACAATGACTTTTCCCACTCCACTGCCATCTCTTTGCATGCACAGGCTGCAAAGCTAGTTATTTGGTGAGCAGCTCTTTTGGCTTTCATGTCCGGCTCTTTGCTCAGTGCTTAACCTCACACTTCACCTACTCCTCGAATACAGCTCTGAAAATAAAATTACTCAGGGACTCCTGCTCTTGCCTCATCGTCAAAGCATCTGAGTATCTTTAAATGTGAGCTAATCTTTGTTAGTAAGCCCTGCAGCATGAGGGGGTGGTACAATCCACATTTTACACATAGGGAACTGAAGCACAAAGTGATTAAGGTCAAAAGTTTCCATTACTTTTTTGTACTCCCTAGGACTTGATTTCTCAGTTTATTTAATACTCTGCTTTCTGTCTCCAAAGCCCAGTATGCATTACCTCAGCTTCTGCTGTGAGAACTCAGCACTCCTTCACGTCAGACATGAAATCTCCACCCACACATGTGTAATACAAGGAGCACCCAGTCAGTCATCGCCTCTGACAAGGTAGGTTTCAAAAATTTGCCCAGCACCGCACAGAAATTTTGCGGCAAAGAGGAGGATAAAGCACAGTTTCCCAGGGCGGCATGTGACTGCCTTCACCACATGCTGTGCTTGCTCTCCGCGCAATCCCTCTTCAGTCTGCAGCTTCAGAACAAGACAGCAAGCAAGGTGGAAGTCCTGGACATATGGGGGATGTCCTTTTCTCTCTGCCTCATATCCCTGACTCTCCCAGGACAAACGTATTATGTGAAGGAAACAGGTATTCTTCTGTATCACACTTAGTGACTTTAGTGTTCTTTAGTCTCAGGGAGAGCAATAGGTAAGTGTGGGACAAAGGTAATGGGCACATTCTATCCCTGGTGTAGAAATGGTAAAACTCAATGAGTTGGAACACCAAACTATGCTCAAGCACTGACTGCACAGTGGGGCACAAAATGTCTCTGCCCACTGCCTCACATTTTTCCCTTTTCGTTCCTCACTGCTCCTTGTTCAGGTTGCACTTGTTTCTTCCTATCCCTCTAATTTTGTTGTCTTCAGCTTTCAGTCTCCATTCCTCAAGCTTTGCCACCAAGCTCTTGTTCCCTTGCTTTACCAAGTTCCAGTCTTCTTCTAGCCCTTTTGATTAAGTCTTCATCACTTCAAAATTCATAATATCAGACATTTTGTTGATAGTCTTCACATTTCTGTTTTCTGACTCCTCATCAAAGCCTTTCCCCTGGGCTCCTCCTATCCCCACCCCACTTGGTTCTTCCTTTACTGGATTTTTTTTCTCCAGTTATTTCCTTTTCTCACCTCATATTTTAGCTCCTAGGAGGAGCTGATGTTTTTTCCATCACTTATTTTCCCAATCCCAGTTTGTTTCTACTCTAGTAATATTGATGAATGAATTGATTGACTGAATTGCTTCCCTTATGCAGCTTCTCAGCTCCCAGTTTCCCATCTCCCACAGAATCTGTTCTGCATCCACAGTCTCCCCAGCTTTGAAGCTGAGTGTTCTCCAACCTCACTTGCCAGCAATCATCACGAAGTCTCAATGGCTACTCAAGTAACACTAGGCTCTTCCCAAGTCACAGACATTCCCCTCTTCTACAATGCTTGCCAGCAAGGCAAATGGGACTAAAAGTGTAAGATAGGGACAGGTTCCATTTTTTCATTTACAAAGTCATTATATAATTATTGCCTCCCACCTTGATTTGGACTAGTGGGCAGCTGGAATTGTAGGATGTCCAGCCTTGCCCTACAGGTTTGGGCTGCAGCAAACCTTCTCTGGATCACACTGCACAATTGCACCCTGTGGGTAATAGTGCATCTATAAGGGGATGGAACATACTCCATCACACTGTGGGGAGCACACAGTTACAGGATGGCAATTTGCTCCATCTCTGGACAAGGTTGTTTTGGTTTAGTGTAAGAACAAAAAAATCAATAAAAGAAGTGGTTTGATCTGTGAGAAAATGTAGATTTTTCTGTTCCTTTTATTAACCTGAAAAATTATAATCACCTTCACTTTTACTCATTAGACAACTTTTCATTTCCACTTGCAGCATTGGAAATAGAAAAACCAAAGGGCACAAAGTAAAGAACAAGGAGACAGTGCTATAGCCTTCTGCCTTTTAACTAAGGAGCCTTTGGTTAATATTTTGGGATATGAGGAGACACAGGCTCTTTTTCTACATCTAATATCACCAGATGGTACAGTCCAGGGTATGGTGCTCCCAACCTTGCATGTTGAGTCTCGCCTACCATATTCAGAAATGTTTAACTCTTAACTGGAATAGCCTCAGTACAATTTCTCATCATTGGTCTATGATGAAACCTAATTCCTTGGTGTTTTCTCTCCTACCCAAAAACCAAAAAATTATTTAAGTGCCACACTTTGGACAAGAGGGACTGAAAGACTCCTTCTGCATACTCTGTGCTCCAGCATAGTTTGCAGGTTTCCTCACATCACTGAGAAGGGTAAAGGGAAGGTAGGTTTGCCTCTGTCTTCACCTGGCTTTCCATGGCAGAAGCAGGAATAGCAACATTCTGGACATGAGACCTCCCCTGAGCCACTGCACAACAGGGGGGATTGGTACTTCTGCTTGTCTTCACCCTGAAGACAGGTGCAAGTATTTGATCTGACTCTTGACAGTTTCAGGTCAACCAGAGAGTATTTCTTGTATGGCAGGCAAAAAGTCTCTATCGACAAGTGCAAATAGCAGTAGGTTTGAGCTGACACTTCTTTGAGTGGCAAATAGCACATCCCTGATGAATAAGTCTTTTTACTGCAAGAAATCAGGTTTCTGCTCCTAAGACTGGGTCATCAGATTAATTTAAATACAAAGTTTGTAGTATTTTTAAAAAAGACAAAATTGTGTATTTTTTTTCAGCCTTGTCCCTTGAAAAGAATTACCTGTTTTAAGTAAGGCTTTCCCTCTTTCTCAGCGGTCTCCAAATTCACTGTGGAGACCAATCTCAGATACTTCATTTTTAAAAAAAGGAGATTGACAAATGTGGGAAAGAATAGGAAACTGGGTTTTAACACCAGAAATTCTGAACACTTCAGCAAACTGTTTTTGCCTGATTCTGGTTATAATTAAGGTATAAGATGAAAACACATGTTCTCATTTCATTCTTGAGAAACCTATCAACTTTCTCTTAATGATAACAGTGCTGTCTTAACATCAGGCAGATACACTGAGTATTGAAATAAGGCAAGAAATGGGTAAGTGTGCGTAGGTGTCACTAATCTGCAAAAATGCTCATGCAGTGGTGAATGTTCAACTAGGGAATTTACCTTTGATAAGCAATTCAGATGTTAAATTAGGTATGCACTACAACAGCATTGTGGGGGGTTTATGCCCAGTTCAGTGGAAGTAGACAAACTACTTCAGAGCTTCATCAGAATCGTTCAGGATTTCCTTGGAAGGAGTCACCCTCTCTGTCCGGGATGGCTCTGACACCAGGAAGCTTCTCCAGAGTTTGAAGACTCCCACTTTGAACTTTGAAGTAACAGCAAAGCTCTACTTTGGCCTGTTGTAAACTACACCCACTATGGTGCCACCTGTCCTATCTGTAAAGGAACTAATCTGTCTGCAGAACAGGAGGTTGGAGATAACCCTGTTTTTATTAATGTCCAGTTATAGTACACATGCAAAGCAGCCAAGGGGGGCAGAACAGAACTTCCTTCTGTAATCTCCACAAGAATCTGTCGCAAATGCAGAGTGTGCAGAGATTACTTCCTCCCTGGACCTCTAGGGATTCAACATACCATAGAAAGGGAACACAGATAGATTATATAGATACCTGCTCCCACAGCCAATGTAATGGACCCACAGCCAGAAGAGTAAACAGTCATAGAAGCACAGGGACTCCTGGAATGATGCATGCTTAGGTCCTGACCTGTGACCAGGAATAACTAATGACTGTTGTTTCAGATGGAGAACTTTTATAAAGCAGACATGTCCAGGCTGAGTGTACTTGCAGGGGCATGATGAGAGTGACCATGTCAGAGCATACCTAGCGAGCCACTCAGATGCTGACATGCTGTCCCTAGGACTGATGATCTTGAAGGATCACTAGAAAAGCCTGAAGCTTATCACTCAATTTGATTTTACATCACACTGAAGTGAATTAAGCCCATCTCAGGGCTTAATTTAAATACAATTTAAATCTCAGGGCTTAATTCAGATTTTAATTAATCAGATTAAGCCCATCTTAGGATACAGTTTTTGAATCATGGCAATAATTGAGCACAATGCTGTTAGAACCACTGAATATGCTAAAAGAGATAGTTTCCTGCTCAGCTAGTGAGATGACCACAAAGGATGCTATGAGGGCAGACAGACTTGATCTTACACTACCCTGGCTACCCCAAGAGTCAGGAGTTCAGGGGCATTCAATGCAGGCAGATCTGAGCAGCAGGGACGGGTGCACTCACAGGCACAGCCTGCAGACTCGCTGTGCAGTATCCTGACAGTATACTCATAAGAACAGAAACGCACAAATGTTCAAAGGACTCGTGGGGAAGAGTTGAAAAGCTGAGAGTGCCAAAGAATTCATGGGGAAGCTGCGAGAATCACCCACTCTGTAAATATTATTGTGCCACAATCTTTATTCCTGTTGCTTGCATTCTGCTGCCTCTATCACCTTATGATTCAGCCTTGTCTGTTCCACTTGTCTACCATCTGTGTACACATATGTACATAGATGTATATCCTTACTGGAGTATACAGCCCATGCGTTACTTAATAGAATAATTGCTGTTTACACGGATATTCAGCATATACTGTTGTGTGTTTCTCAGCAGATGATGTGACCCTGGGCATTCTTTGATACTCAATCTCCCTCTATATTTTTTTTGTGAATAGGAACCGTTCCTGAAATGCAGATGTTTCCTTGGGAGAATATCGTAGCTGGTCCTCAATTTATACCTAAATTACTTTATTTAGTCCAGGAAATGACAGGATGCCATAAATCTGCTGAAATTACCAGGGAAAACCTATGCAGGCAGATGTAATTGACCTCACTGAAACATCTCAGGCCAGAGTAGGCCTTTACTGCGGTAACAAATCCCATAGAAGAGTAACTGACTATGGGCTCCTTGTTTTTCTGCCACAAGTTCTCATGAAATTTCATGACAAAGTATTTGAGACTTAGGCATAAAGTCAGTGTTTTCCTTTCATCTGTTTAAAAAGTGAACTAGTTTGGACAAAGTGCATAACCATAAAACAGGAAAAATTGGCAAAACAGCAGAAAGAGGAGGCTGAGGAGATCAGGATGAGATGCGTGCTGGACTTCTTGAGTTGTTTGACTCCTGCTCCACAAGCCAGGCATGACTCAGCTAGAATAAGGCAGTACATACTGTACTTAAATTTATGGCAATGAACTTCCAGTCTTTATCTTGTCCACAGTGGCGTATTTCCTTTATCTTTAGATATCAGGCAAAAACATCTGAGTTTTTTTTCTTCAACATTTATTCTTCTGTATAGAGAGGACTTGAAAGGTAAATAATTTTGATGGCAATGGTGAGGAGCTGACTAGGACTTCAGTAGCTCTCCCATTTAAAAAAAAATGGTTTTGCAATAGAAAAATCAAATTTCTGTAAAACTGGTCTACCAAATAAAGAAATGCCTTCTCTTAAGAGTAAGGCAAATTCATCAGTTCAATTAGAATGCATGAGAAATGCTTTTGGACAATGAATTATTACAGGAATGTTCCAAAAAAACTTAAACCTACAGTCTCTCAGAAGTTGCCTGTCCCATACAGTCTGGACTCCATCATTGCACCATCAAAAGGGAGACCTGCTCCATATGAAGAAGATCAACACAGAGAGATGCATTTACATGATCCAGGTGATTCAGATCAAACAGTCCTTAGTTTTAATGCTCTAGAACCATGTGGATGAAAACAATTACTTGGGGTGCTCCACATACACCAGAGATGCATGTATTTCTATAGTATCTCCTAGACATGATACACTACCTTCTCCTGTATGATTCCCAAATCTGTCTGGAACTACTTCTCTCCACCTGAATGAGTACATTGGAATTTGTTGCAAGCAGCTACAATTTTTGCTTCTGCAGCATCAAAAATTACAAAAGTGTCAGCACATGGCATGAAAACACACTCCCCCCATGTATATATCAGAAATCTTAAAAAATCCCCTCTATGAAGCTAGGAATCAATGATTATGTTAGTCTTACTAACAAGTGCTGTCATTGCAAAAATGGGGAGTCCCTTTGCTCTGAAATCAGAAGAAAACAATGTACTTTTTTGAGCTAAACCACACAATCAGAGTCACCTCGTGGACATTGACTAAACCCATGTTTACAAAGCAAACTCACCGTTTCCCTGATGGGAGATGACTTAGCTTTTAGGAAAAAAATCTATGGACTCTGTTATTTAGTTCAGCATACACTGGTAAATTCCCATGCATAAATAAATATCCTTCTTTGGAGGTATTTTTCTTGGGGAAATTCTGCCACTGCTGACACAGGGCAAATAGATTTTCTCTACGTTTGGAAAACTAACTTGAATTTCTGGCCACTCATAAAGCCTCTCATGTTATTCCCCATGCACAGAATTTGCTCTACACAAAGGAAATGCCTTTCCTCTGCTTTTAAAAGTCCAGGAATGAATTCACTTCCTCATTGTCACTGAAAACGGCTGTGAGCTTTGAACAGACCTAGAATGCAGTTAACCTCTTAACACACGAGATACTGAAACCTATTGAATGCTTACGCTTTTGAGGTAAAACCCCAGTTGAACAGTTTGGTTGAGGGTGTGCCAACTGAGATCAATTCTCACACCTACACTAGCGACTCTAAAACAGGATTTACGGTAAGCGCTGTGGGTACCAGACCCCTCATACAATTCTGTTCCCTTTAACAAAACCAAAACACTCTGTTCCTGAAAGAGATGTTGACCATGTGGAAGCAGTTATGGGGCTGACACAGAAACAGCCCAAGAGGCTCAACAGACTGTGTTATTGTCTGTCAAACTAGACAACTGTGAACATAAAAAGCTGGCCAGAAACATTCACCAAGTATTATAGAAACTTATATTTCTTAGCTATTTCTCCACATTTAGATGATTCGGGGGAAATTACAAAAATGACAGAGGGAAAACATTGACAAGCTTCATGCTCTGTGACTCATGACTAAAGATTACCTTCACATGGTCACTTTTTATTCACTTAGCCCTCCCTATGTAATTCCATCACTAAGACCTGTTGGGAAGAGATATTTCTGTCTTGAGAGAAAACAGTATCAGCAGTTTCCCCATTTTGGCAAGGAATGATACAGTCACTCATCCACGTATGTACAAAGTGCATGGAAATTAAACACAATTCAAAATAGCTTTACTGATTTTAAAGAGCGTAAGGCTGGCTTGATAAATGGAAACATAGGTAACAAAATACATTATTGGATATATATATAAAACAAATGAGAACAGTTTGCAGTTAATTTTTTTTCCCATTCAGATTATACAAACTGCTTATATATTGGGAGAAAGTAAGAACTTCCAGTGAAAGTAGGAATTCACTGGGAAAGGAATACAGAATGCTAAAGATCTGAAAGTCTGGCAAGTCTGCTGAACAGCAGACTATCTAAGAAAGTTTTACTGACTGCATTACGTATTGAAATTGTTTGAGGAACAGAGGAGAGAGGAGTAAGAGTTTTAATTATGTGAGCAAGTATTCACTAGCTGCATTCCTTGTCCCTTCCCATCCACTCCCAGAGGATATACCTTTGTGCTAAATGCTTACTTCATACCTAAAGTTAGAATAGCTGATCATCTCATCAGATAGGAATATAGAAAACAACAGTAGTCCCTGCTTGATTTCAGATGAGGCATTATCTTTAGCTATTTATTTGTTAACCAGTTGCTGACTCATGGATGCTGAACTGCTGGCTGAAGCAAACAGCTCCAAAACCAGACTCTGCTTTAGAGTCCCCTGCTGTGGTGTGCTCTTGGCATTTTGGCAGCACACCAGTTATCCCAGACTAAAGATCAAGTTAAAAGTTACAATGATTGGACTTGCACTACCTAAACCCAGCCACTGCTCTGTGCATTAAGGCAGTTTTGGAAAGAGAAGACCATCCCCGTGCAGAGTTATCTATGCAGTGCTTTGTGCTTACAACCCTCAACCTAAATCAAAGACCATTCCAACAGTAGCAGTTCACAGTTAAGTGAAGTCTGCTACACATGGATGGTAACTCTCTGGAAGCAGGGACCACACCGCATGGTAAATAACCACGTGTCTAGGTGTTAAAGTACAGCAAACACAAGAAAAGATTATATTCTAAAGAGTCTGTAGTCAAACAAGCATGATAACAGAAAAGTGTGAGGAAAGAAACATTCACAAACTTACCATACAGCTGAGAAACTGAGGTACCAGAATGCAAGCCACAGCACCAAATCCCACAATAAACTGTGACAAAGCGCGGGATGGAAAAGTATTGGGAACAATCCATTCAGTTTCTATGCTCTTTCCTGGACACCTTCTCAAGCTCTGTGAGAAACAGGGCAGTGAGGTCAATGGGCCTTTGATTTGGCTTACTACTGCTGTTCTTATTTACCTCAGTTTAGCCACAAGTCTAGTCTGAGCCTGCTTCAAAATCCACTGAAATCATTTTGCTCTCCTAAGCAGAAATATTGTTGATCTTCCTCTTACTTCTTGCTGGGGCCTTGTTGGAATTCTCTGTACTGTGCACTGAAGAGGGTCAGTAATGCTGGGCTGTGCTGCCATCTCAAATGTAGCTATACATAACTATGTCCACAGTTCTTAAGGGCCCTGAGGCTTGCTGCAGTATCTACAGATATCAGAGGAATAAAAATCAAGTTACAAAGATTTTATCATCACCATTTAAAGTTTTTCATGCCTATCAAAGAAAACAGTGCTGAAACTTACCTCCAGACAAGGAGGTAAGTACGGTTAAGGTCAATCTTCTATGTGGTTAATGCCATACTTACTCCCCTTACAGCTAATAAAACCTGTTCTTAAAAATGTCCAGTGTTTGCCTCCATAGGTCATTTTTCACACTGTTTCACTAGCCTTAATGGGAGAATACTACCCCTACATTTTAACCTTCAGCTTAACAAAAAGGGGCTAAGGCAAGATTTGAACTTTGAGCCCCTTTGAACCCACTGTTGTTCCAGCCCTTTACTCCTGACACTTCTATCACAGATATTAAAAAGAAGAAGAAAATGAGCGCACACACACAAAAAAAAACAAAACCAAAAAAACCCAAACCACCAAAACACAGAGGAAGGCTAAGCCCAGGGACATAAATAAGAATCCCTACTTCTAGTACAGTCACTTGCCAGAATACCCTGGTAAAAGTCTTCTTGGGAATCCTTAGTTTCTTTTACTGTATTCAGATGAGTATAATGGAAAAAATCACAAAACCAGTTCAGCTCTTGCTGTCTAAGTGGCAGAGATGATTTGGGGTATTTTTTTTTTACCATCATTACTTGATTCAGTAATAATCTTTCTGTCGAATAGATGTTTAGGGGATTTTTCCCCCCTGTTTTTCCTTTGCACTGACAAGCTCTTATCACTTCTCCACCAGGAAAAGAAGCAACAGAAGAGCTCCTGGAAGACAGAAATGCTGAATTCATGCATGACCTCAAGCACTGCTATTGCATTAAAAGGGATTTCCCTTTTATGATCCTTTTCCTCCCTTCTAGATGAATCACACCTCTTACAGAATTATCTGATATTAAGACCCAGCAAATTACTGAACTATTAAAGTCTGAATGTTACTATCCATAAATATTATTACAGTCATCATCCTAGCATTGAATATTATATGAGTACTGTCTGAACAATGAGTCCTTCCTAGTGCAACCTCTGAAACATTTGGCGATGGTGTTCTGAACACTCTGAGGTCTTGGTTTAATTCAGTGAGCATGAGCTACTCCTTCCTAAACAGTAAAAAGAAGCAAAGTAATTAAAATAATTTAGAGATACAGAGCTGAATGGGGCCTTGAGAGATTTCTTCTTCTTCCGAAGTACAATAAAGAATTGTTATTGATTGATGTGCATGAAACTGATTACTTAAATTTTCACAAAAAATGGATATTCTGCAGTTCTCCATGACAGCTTTCTCCAAGGTTATGTAAACATTACCACTTACAAGGGTAGACTGTTTCACCCTTATGCTTAACCAAAATGTAGGTAGCTGAAATTTAAAGTATTTCTTATTCTGTCCCTAATGCCAAGAATTTCCCCCTTCCCTCAAGAGATACAGACATGCTTATATACCTAAAAGTACGTGTGTGTGTATATAGTTATGTGTGTGCATATGTGCGTATTTACACACACACTTCAAAGAAGAAAAGTTTCCTTGACTTTATACATATGTATGTATATTTCATGAAACAGAGGCATTATATCATAAATTATAAGATAAATGATAGGGTATAACTACAAAAGACAAAAAAAAAAAAACCTAAAAAAATAGGAGTCATTCAGAAAAGAGGAATATATATTAATGTATTCTATAATTATTGATGTTGCTGATGTTTTTAATGTATTCCCATATTGCCCAGGAGTTATAGTTGACAAGACAGAACTTTATTTTGTGCTGTGCAAACTCAGATCAAATGAATTCCTGCCATCCTGCTCAGACCTGTTTGATAAACATCAGCTGTAGCAATGTGCAATCAACTTTCAGTTTATCAAGGTGTAAACAGTAATTATTAACATTCAGACATGCTTACCATATAGAAAACAAAAATAAGCTTTTGCCTTATTGCCTTTTCAGATTTTCCTGGGTCTCAGCATCTCCATCATAACTAGGACCACTTGTTAATCTGTTTGCTGCAGTTTCATATACAAAGCAGGGTACAAGTTAGCTCTTTTTTCCCTACTTCCTACCTCAGCTCATCATTCCCACTCCACAGTGAAACCCTCCATCAGTTCAAATACTCTCTGTAAAACTCTGTGAGGGGCTGGGCTTCATATCACATGAGAGAAATGTTTTGAATAAAAACAAATATATTTTTTTCTCTAACCACATCACTTCAGTCATCTGCTACCTCAGTCCCCATGAGAGGACAGGGGAAAATGTCCAGGAGAAGGGAATGGCAAGGTGTTGGCAGAAACATACCCTGTGTAAATCACAGCACAGATGCTCCCATAGTTATGCAAGCAATCACTCAGGCCCAGTTCCCTCAGGCATCCAGTCCCCTGGATCTTAGCCACCCCTCAGGCTATCAATCATTAGATGCAGAGCCTTCCTACCCAACTATACTTTCCAAGGCAGCAGAGTATGCTAGGGGGGAAAAAAACAACATACCCACTAAAATCTTTAAAAGAAAACTCTCCAAGGAGAGGAGAAAAAAAAAAATTGGAAGGGATTATTATTTTTCCACCCATATCCCTGACTTTTTTTTGAACAAAGGCAGAGAAGGATGACCCACTGTGCAGAACCAGCACAGGCCTGTAAACCCTGGAAAAGATCATGTTGCCACATAACCCTTTTGTGTGACACGAGGGCACGATCTGAGCCAGCTGCTGCTACTGGAGGTGAGGTGAAGGAGTTCAAGGCTGAACTCTTCCAAAATACACCTGTTCTCTGAAGGAGTCAGTACTTAAGACCTGATTTCAAGGTGTGCAGCAACCCTGGCTTCTCATCCTGCCAGTGGGAGGGGTGGACACTCGGGAACAGGCAGGAGCTTATCATCTGGGAAGATGAAGTCTTTTAATACTGCAAGAAATTTTGTTGCACTGTATCTCATTTCTGGGTGCCTTCAGATGGTAAGGCTGTTGAGCAAGAAACTGCCCCTTTTCCAGCATAAATCCCATCCATATATCATATTAACAGGCTTTACATATTGGGGTTTTATTCAGTTTTTTCACTGCACAGATATTAGGGCATTGTTTAAAGGTGTGAATTAATTGTTTACAATAGTTTAGTTTAATGATTCCTACAAACTGCTAGTTGCAGTCAAGAATTTACAAACATATTCAGACACTAAGATCTCCCTGACTTGATAGCTTTAGCCCAAGGTTCTGCCCCTTACCTGCAACAATCTTACCGGGAGCAGGGCTGGGTTAAAGCGCATTAAGGTGCCCTGCTGAAAATGCCAGCATAGGGGATTATGGGGTTATATATCGGCCTAACCTCTAATTAAAGAAATGAAGTCACTTGTGGTTATCTACAGTGCAAAGCCAAAACTGTGAAGCACATACGAGCTAAATGAAAAAAAGAAGTACTTGCTTGGGTCTGAAAACCGTCTGGAAGAGCAATACTTCCCATGGGACGGGCTCCCTTCCTGTCCTGCTGGGATGCTGGGGCAGGGGTGTGGGCATCTGCACCCGGGCACCTACAGCCCGAGCCCTGTGTGCAAGGGCAGGCGCTTGCCACGCGTGGCCGTGTGGATGCGGACGCGGGCAGCGCTCCCGGGGCAGCCGCCTCTCGCTGCCGGCGCTCAGAGGGTGCGGGGCACGGCCGGGGCGCCGCTCCGCGCAGGGACACGGAGCTGTTCCGGACCCCGCCATTCAGCACCGGGCCGGCCCGTGAGCGGAACCAAGCCCGCGGGACGGGATGGGCAACCCCCTGCCCGGGGGGGAAGGAATAAGGCAGGAAGCAATGACATCCCGGCTCCCGAAAATCCCGCGGGTGAGTCACGGCGGGCGGGGAGGCGGCGGGGCTGCCCGGCAGCGGCGCCCCCTGGCGGCGCCGGCGGCCGCGGGTGTTGTCACAGTCCGGAAAGTCCCTGCGCTCTGCCGGTGGAAATCCCCGCTGGGGATTTTGTGTTGTGTTTTCAATCTCTTTTTTTTTTTNTTTTCTTTTTGCACGCGGGCGCTTAAACAGAAAGGGAAAAAAACAAGAGGCTGGGCTCAGCCCTTCATTCCGCAGCGGCGACGGCAGCAGCGGCAGCAGCAGCAGCTCCGGCGGGGCGAGGGTGGAGAGAAGGGAAGGAAGGAGCCCCGGCGCGGTGCGGGTGGATGGATCCCGAGCACGGCCGCGTCCCAGCGCCCCAGCCCCGCTGCTGAGCGGGAGTCCCGGCAGGACCGGCCGGAAGAGGAGCCCACCGCGGAGAGGTGAGCGCGGCTCTGGGAAGGGTAGGGCACGGCGGAGCCCCGAGCGCTTGTGCGGGAGGGCGCCCTGGGGAGCAGGCGGGTCTGGCGGCGGGGCTCGGCCGNCCCGTGTGCCGGCTGCCGGCCGGGCGGTGACGCTGTGCCCGCCGCTCCCGGCCCGGCCCGGCCCGGCCCGGAGCGGCCGGGCTCCGTGCGAGCGCCGGCTGCTGCGGGGAAATCCGCCCTGGAGCTTTGGGCTCCTTCTCCCAGGAAGTTGGCGGGCCGTACTGTGTCCTTTCCACCTTGCGTAGCCTGCCTGCCGCAGAGCAGTTGGTTAGGGAACTAAAAACGCGGAACGCCTTTCTGTGTGCAGACCAGTCCTGTGGGATTTAAAAGAGCCTCGCTCCTCATCTGCTGATTTGGTCAAGAGTAGTACTGTGTTTTGGTTTGCACCGAGAAGAGACCCAGGCAGAAAAATCTATGGGGGCTTAAAAGGTATTAAGCATGTTTATTTTAGAAGTGTTAGCACTTTATGGAAAAGTTTGTTAATTGCCGTTTTTCAGATAGAGGACAGAAAAATAACTTTATGAAACCAAAGGCAGATCTCAGAACAGTATTCAGTTTTCTCGAGCCCAGCATCCTCAGCATTACACGTTTGGAAAAGATGCTGTCTCTAATTATTGTTTACAGCTGTTCCTTTCTGGGAATTCCTAGTTATTATTCGTCAGAAGGTTAAAGTAGCAGAGCACACAGCAAAGCACAGTAGACTATAAAATAATATAACTGTAGCTCAGTTTTCTATTTCTATATCTTCATCTTAGATGGCTGTTTAGTTCTGTTTGTTTCATCACATTGATTTTGAAAATAAGGGTTGCTTGGCTTTTGCCTTGATTGACATTTATGACTGTAAGTAGCATAGACAGTAATTTCCACATGTGGAGGGGAAAAAATGCCTGTAGAACATAGTATCGAATAATGTTTCAGTAAGTGCTTCTGTAAACTCAGTACTTTTTGTTACTTAAAGCTGGAAATAACCATTTCAAGGGTCCAGGCTGGTAGTGCTTAGTCATGTGATTAGTCTTTATTCGTGTGAAAAAATCCCATTGACTCAATGTTTCTACTAACATAAGTCAGGAATTCAGTATTTTGGTCATCTCAGAACAAAGTAGAGCTGTGGTTATTATGCAGCTTAGTAACGGGTTGTTATATTTCCTTTTTAGAATCATTCATACATTTAAATACAGGATTACATAAATAGCATGTGTAAAACTATATTGGGGAGGACAGTGGATGAGAAAATGTGTTATCTTCATTTTAAGGCTATATGCTGGTGGGGAAATGATAAGAATATGCCATCTTTATTACCTAAAGGAAAGCTTGTCCATATGTTGCAAGATGTGACAGCTCTGAGCAAGGTCCATAGTGTTCTTAAGGTGTGTGAATGACATTGCCCTGAAGTAGGACTTTGTAGCATCGCCTGTTTCATCTGCCTCTATTTGGGGCTTGTCAGAATGTCCACTGTATCTCCCCATCCGGTGATTCTCAGAGAGGCTATAGAGGTAAGCTCTTGGCACCTGGAGCTTGAGGTCCCCTCTCACCCTGAGAGGGCCTTTCCAAAGCTTTGGCTGGGCATTTGGAGGTGGATGTTGCCAATGGAAGTGTCTGGGTGAAGAGCAAAGAGCAACTGCTTCCCTGTGGGGAAGGAGCTGTTGAAGTCCTTCTGTGGTCAGTATGTCAGACTGGCGTTCTTTTTCCTGTCTCTGGCCCTCCTGACTCACATCTCCATGAGAAAATTTCCTAACAGTTGCATAAACAATTTTTAGTTTCTTCTTGTTTCCCTGTACTTGATGTCCAGAGATTGATGTACACGTATGGGTTGATACTTGTCCCTAGATTCATAATCACAGCGGTGGATTCTCCTAATGTGACTAGCTGTACTCTAAACATGTTAGGCACGCATACTTTTATTTGTCTTGATACAAATTTTGCTTTGCTTTTAAACAAAGAAGAATGTTTGTGGACAGCATGGAGAGTCTCTCTATGTAAAAACAGGTGGTGGTTGTTGTTGTTATTTTTACTGTAGTGCGAGGGAGTTTTGAGGGATGTGGTCCCTATGTTTGGCTCTAACTAGCCACAAAGTTGCTGTGCTCTGAATAAGTATTTCATAGAGTGTAGACAGTTTGAGGTTATCGGTTTCTTTTTTATGTCCTTCCTGCTGTACCCCATGAGGCCAGTGTTACTGAAGAAAGGGATGCAGGGCAGTAAACATTACATGTTCTACTGTGGAAATATATTGGGGGTTTTGAGCCAAATGGAAATGCTTTTTCAGCTCTGTTGACTTACCACTGAGTAATAGTGGCACTGCAGTCTGCACCCCCACACAACTGCACAAGCACCTCTGTGCAGTAGCTCTACCATTCACAAAATATAAACACCCTCAAGAAAAGTCACACAAGTCTGTCCTCAAGTGACAAATTCCTCATCTACCGTATCTGACCACTGTAAGTATGGGACCAGTACTAGCACAGCTTGCAATTCTTTGGGCTCTTTCTGTACTCTACTGTCCATCACTTTTCAGAATGTATGGGCTGTGGAAATCTGAAATGGTCACTGTCTGCTTTTTTTGGCATGTTATCAAACCAAGAGCTTGAAATGTGCTTAAATTCAGCAAGTGCATATGGGATTACACTGTGCAATTATCAGTTAGTTAAGTTTCCAGGATAATTTTCCCTTCCCTTGATCTTGCCTTCTCTTATCCTTATTTTGATTTAAATGCTTTTTTTGAATGATGATGTAGTTTCTTTAGTTATGAATAAATCGTCGTTAATATCACAGTAAATTATATTAGCAAATGGGTGGGATAAATTAGTCAGTGCCTGTATCTGAGTAATGCAGAAAAGTTAGTGAATATGAGCTTTGAAAAAACATTATCTGTGAAAGGCTCAGTTGGACTGCATCCACTCTGTGCTTTAGGTAAAACTGCATCCAGAATCCCACCCCTGAAGGTGCTTTCTCAATCTCTGCAGAAGTGATAGCATTGTGATAAAAGGACACTAATATGCCAATAAAAGGATCCTTTTTCATTTCAGATGTCTTCCAGAAACATGGCTGGCCAACACATCCTTCCTCAAGCTTTGTATCAGAGCAATATGCTGAAGGCTATGAAGATTAGAGAGAGGACGCCTGAGGATCTAGTCAAATCTCCCAGTGGAATAATTCACCACTTCAGGACTATGCACAGATACACCATAGAAATGTTCAGAATGTGCCAGTTCTGCCCCCAGTTTCGGGAAACGCTTCAGAAGGCCCTGACTGACCAGGCTACCCAGACTTCACTGGAGCGTCAGAGGAAGCTCAACTGGTGCAGGGAAGTTCGGAGACTTGTTCCTTTGAAGACTAATGGTAAGTTATTAACAGGTCTTTGCACTCGCAGTAAAATGGGTCATACGAATGTAGCATCTTTATTAATAGCATCTGAGTTCACATTACTGAAACAGAAGCACATGGCTTTAAAAATGTGCTGCCTTTTAGTCTTAGTTTTATAAATTAAAATTCTTTCCACATGATGTACTGTCCTGAGGCTGTAGCAGACCCCTGCCCATACCACAGTATGTGAACACTGTGAAAATTACACAGATATTTCATAATGTCAGTAACCTGTGGCACTTTGGAGTCAAGACCAAGGCGGGGAAACTTGATTTGGAACCCATCGCCTTCCCATGAATCTGACTGCTACGTGTTGGCTGCCTCACTGGAAGCGCCAAACATCCTTTAATGCCAGGCAAGAGAAGCCTTCAGATGCTTTGAGTGACAGGGATGCATTCCCATGTATATTTAGCAGAAGCTAATATCCTCCCAATAAGCCCTGCTGTTGTAGCTGGCAGGCAAGGTTTGCTTGCTGATCCAGCTTTAACAACAGTGACGGCAATAGCACTCAGAACAAGGAGCCTCTGGGAAACTGACACTGCTGTCTCTGGGGTCAGAGCTCCACACTGGGGCTGCTCCCTCATCCTCAGCTACCTGCTGGGGTTTGCCAGCTCTCACCTTCCCTCAGGGCCCACCGGTAACTCCCATGTGTGTGACTGACACCGATTTTTGTGCAACACAAAGTTTGTAGTGCCCTTTTCTTTCAACAGTCAGTGCTGGTTTCAGGACTTGGCTTTTGCATTACTTTGTGTGTGTGTGTACTGCATCAATTGCTACATATGAAAAGGCACAGCAGTAGTGCCAAGATTTCCTGAACAGGTTACGTTTGTCCACAGTCTTCAGCAGGAAACCTTGGCACATGACTGTAAGAGTCACCAGGCATTTCACATTCAGTGGAGGAAAGATTCGGTAATGGCTATGACTTATGGTCATGCAGCTGCAAACTTGGACTCAGGATTCCTTACAGCACAGGTTGCCCCTAACGAGGAAGAATAGACTGGGACAGTGAGGACTTCAAGAAGATGGAAAATAAATATTCTTTGCTCAAGGAGCAGATCACAGCAGTTATAGAAACACTGGGTGTGGTGGAACTGCAGCCTTGTTGAAGTCCATGTTGTGTTCTGTGGTTGCTTCTTTTCATATCTGCTTATATACACCTTGCCCTTATCTTCCTGGTCCACATTGTTCCCTTTCCAAGTTCTGCCGTATTTCTCAGTCTGATTGTACACAGCTGTGTTGTACAGAAGCCATAAAAATAGACCCACTGAGTAGATGTCACTGCCCTGACCTAAAGCCTGATCCTGATGTGCATGTCTGTGACTGCTGTAGAGGCATTGACCTTCTGGTGGGCTTTTGTGGGCTGCCTCTGCATTGGAGTAAAATTCTCATGACTGCAGTTAGGGGTGTGCACAGAAGTCGCAGAACCTTGACCTTTGGAAGGACCAGAGTTGCAGCCAGGGCACGCAGCACTTTGCAGATACTGGGGAGGTAACGTCACCCCAAGTGTTGCATCTTAAAAACTTCACTCTGACAGATTTTCTAGGAAAATGGATGATGTGCACAATTTTTGCCCAGGGCAAAGAGTAACAGTTTTAGAATCCCCCATCTCCTGTTAATACAAATTCTGCAGGAGTTAACGCTGCCTGGACAGACCCTTGTTGATGACCACATTATATTCAGTAACACTGACCTCTTTCTTTGTCTCATGACCATCGGCCAGTGTTACATGTGGGAGCAGCGTGGACTTGGATCCCACCCACGAGCAGCTGTACCAGTCTTCATGAGATGCTGAAATATTAGGGCAGGTTGAGGGAAGGCAAGGCAAGGACTCGGTTTGTGGTCTTCCCATACACTGAGCAGATGAAGAACTTGGCTTCAGTTCAGTGCTTCAGGGTCATTAAGTGCATGAGTAGAAGGAGTGGCTTTGGAAACCTGTGGGTTATGCAAAGTAGTTGCATTGAAGGACTTTTGCAGGAGAAAGAAGGAGGGGAGGATCTCTGAAAGAAGTGCAGAAGCCTGGAGAAGCCCTATATCAGCCCAGAAAAGTACTTTATTTTTTCTCCCATGTGGCATGAAAAATATTTCTTTAAGCATTTAGCTGCTTAACCCATAGATGTGGGAGGAATATGTTAGTTCTTTCAGTCAACAGTGGGCTTTCTTCAGAAAATACTGGGGGTTTTTCTGATTAAGGCTGTAGTTGTTGAAAACAGAGAAAGTATCTCCTACGGGATCTTTTGATGTATATTTTACCTAATATGTTAGTGAATCTGTGGAGTGGTGGGGTTTTCTTAATTTAAAAAGCGGTTTTGAATCACCACATATGTCTTTGCAGACATCTGAATGGAGGATAGAGGGAAAGTGGTAGGAGGTATAAAAATCGAAACTGTTTGGGTTTTTTCTTTTTTTTTATTTTAAAAATTCCAGCATCTATTGGCTGTAGAGATTTCACTTGTATAATGAATTGGCATTCATTCCAGCTCGCCCAGCCACACCCCCTGGGAAAGTCCGAGGGAGGCTACGCTGCACCCCGCAGAACAAAAAGTACAACTGTTGCTCAATTGCTACTCAAACGGTGTGGGGGAATTCCAAGTGCTGTGTAAGGAATTTTGGGCAGTGCTTCTCAATAAAGAACCGAAAGTGAGCTCTCAGAGAGAGAAAAAATTTAATCTTATCTTTGTTCTAGATTTTGCAAAGGGAAAATTTTAATGGGATGAATATGTCATCTTTCTTGGTCAGAAGGAAACCCAGTCAGTTTTTCTGTCTTCTTTGTTGTCCCCTGATTTGTGAGCTCAAGTAAGCAGCCTGAATTGAAGTAAGAATTGAAGTAAGCTTTGCAAGACAGCATTCAGAAACCAGAAGGCAGTTGCAGGAACCTGATATGCACCAATCTCATAACAATTTATGAAGCATTGAGTAGATTTCAAATTATATCTTATTTGGGAACTGGAGTCTGTTGTAGGCTTTTCTCTGCAATTTCACAGAGTAAGTAGCAAAAGTGTTCACAAATGGTGTAATTGAACTCATAATGTGTGTGGCAAATTGGATTTAATTCTTTTGTGGGAGTTCTTTGGGTGGATTTGTTTGGGGGTTTTTTCACATGAGAAAGACCTAGTAGCTTTACCAGAGTTGATATCTTCTATTCCAAGAAAATTGCTGTGGTTTCTTAGCATTGGGTGAATCTGTTTACCACTGTAGTAAACACCAGACCTAGTTTTGCATCTGAGGATATGACAGTAATGATTCTTGATGTCTGCCTTTCAGGGGACACATCCCCTTTTGAAGAAGATGGCTAGAGATAGAATTTGAAACCCAGACATAGACATACTTTTTGTCACACCTTTTAATTAAGGTAGTTATCTCCTCTGAGTCTCAGTTTCCCCTCTGAAACTGCAGAATATCACAATCCTTCCTATCTGTAAAAAGGAATTTTTCAGTGCAAGGAGATTGTGTAAATGAAAATCAAATCACTGTTTTTCATTTAATTAGTTTTAATTTTGTGTTTTAAAAAACATCCCTCTAAATAATATATGTAACAACCCAACACACTGTCATTTCTGAGTGGAAGGCCAGAGGTGTTTCTATGATTGCTTTACATAAGTAACCTGTCACTCCCTTTCTGTCTCCTTTTTTATTACAATTCCTCCATCAAGCACAGCCAAATGCCAAGCAGTGCTCATCAGGGGATGTGAGTCTTGGTGTTAGTGTAATATTTCCTTGATTGTTTCCATTATCTCAACCCCATGCCATTGGGTGTATATTTGTATAAACACCGATGAGGGAGATTTACATCTTCTTTTGTAATTTTAAGATGACTTTCTTGTGTTTAAAAAGCTGTTTCAGCTGTGTTTGACATTTGTAGTTGGCCCCAAAATTTAGTTTGTGATATCAGTCAAACTTAAGTAAGATAGATAAGGGGCATTGCTGAATGACAGCTTAACTTGGACTGGTACAGGGACAAAACCAGTAGGGAGGGAAGTTTTTTCTTTCTGTCTCTGAACAGAGACCATAACACTGGTCCCCTTCTTTACAACCCTTCTGTCCGAGGCTTAGAGAGAAGTGCACAGGGAATATGTGCAGTGTAATTCTAGTAATTGTAAGTCCCACAGGTTTGTGGCATTTTATTTAAGTAGCCATTTGAAAATAATGCACTCTTTCTTTTCTTGCAGGTGATGGAAATTGCCTTATGCATGCTGCCTCTCAGTACATGTGGGGTATTGAAGATATTGACCTTGTCTTGAGAAAAACGTTGTTTAGTGCTCTCAGGGAGACTGACACACGGAACTTCAAGCTCCGCTGGCAGCGGGAGGCTGTTAAATCCCAGGAGTTTGTAGAAACGGGACTCCGTTATGACACCCGGGTAAGGCGCCCTGAGGGAATGGTGCTGTTTTCTGAGTGCTCGCCAGCATTGCCTCGCTGATTCTGTTTGCTTTTTGGCTTCATGGATTCCGTCATTAACGGAGACCAGAAATAGTCTTCCTTTGGAGGGAAAGGGAAAATGTGATTATTTGAGCACTGCTGTGCTGCAGCTGGTTCCTGACCTCCATGTCTTTGAACCATTGGTGACAGCTGTTTCTTTCCTCAGAACTGGGAGGAAGAGTGGGAATACCTCATTGAAATGACCTCCCCAGAAATATCTGGGGCTCGAAATAGGCTTCCCTATAATGCACTGGAAGAAATCCACATCTTCATCCTTGCTAACATCCTCAGAAGGCCAGTCATTGTCCTTGCAGGTGAGTTGCCTGGCTGGTCATCCCACTGTGTTACTCCTGTGCTGTGTTAGTAATCTTAGTCAACAACTGTTGTTTTCAGGTAGATGCATTTCAAAACACAGTCTTTTCAGCAATTATTCTAAAACCTCCAGCATACGTTTTCTCTTGCCTGTAGCACATACTTATTTATGTTTTCTTTTTCTTCTTTATGCAGATAAAGTGGTTAGAAGTTTAGAATCAGGCTCCAGTTTTGCTCCTCTGAATGTTGGTGGTGTTTACTTGCCTCTCCTGTGGCCAGCTGAAGAATGCTACAGATACCCAATTGTGCTTGGCTATGACAACATGCATTTTACACCACTGGTGACTCTGAAGGACAGTGGGCCAGGTATTTTTCAAGTACCTTGTTTGGTATATATGTTCCTTCTTCAAAACGATATGTGTGATAAAGCATTTAAAATATGATCTGGTTTAGATTTGCATTTTTAAAGTTAAATGAATATAAAAGATTCATTTGAAATATGTTCTTAAAATGTGAGCAGAAACAGCTTTGTCTGGGAATCTGAATAGAAACTAAAGGATTACCTTCAAGATACTTGTTGAAAGTAGAACTCACTTTACTGAAAGTAGAAGGTAGCAACTCACCTGCTTGCAGTCTGGAATTAGTCAAAGTGTAGCCTCTGCTTTATTGTGTTCTGGCCTCCTTTCCACACCACATCGTAAGAGAAGAAGCTTTGAAGGATGCAGTCTCGCAGCAGGGTACCACTGCTTGGCAGGAATAATGAAATATATGCTTTACCATTTTTAACACATGTTTTCTGAGTGGACAGCAGTTTGCTAGGTTCAGGCTACAGCATCATCCCATGGAAAGGCATAACTACAAAGATCTACAGTGCTGCTCACATGGAGAAGTTAGTTGCTATAGGGACATTAAAACTACTGTGGGATGGGGCTAAGTTTGTGATGTAGGTGTGTCTGCAACCTCCCCCAGTGGTACCATATAGAAACTGATTGCTCTCCTCTCTCTCCAGCTGTTCTCCTCTCTCTCAAAAATTTAGTGGTGATATCTCCATGTGTTGCATTTTATGGTTATTCCTAACTGGTTGGTTATGTGTGTGTGTATATATATGTGTGTGTATGTATGTGTTAATCCATCTTGTTTCCCCACAGAAATCCGGGCTGTCCCTCTGGTCACCAGTGAACAAGGCAGATTTGAGGATTTGAATGTGCACTTTCTGACAGATACAGAAGAGAGGGAGAAAGAGCAGCTGCTAAAAGACTACTTGATAGTGATAGAAATTCCAGTGCAAGGCTGGGATCATGGTACAACTCATCTAATTAATGCTGCAAAGTGAGTGTCATTCCTGTTTCCTCAAGGTTGTTTTGTTTACAGAGGTGGGACAAGCTGGGCAGCCCAGTGTGTTCTTTTGGTCTTTTCTTCCTTCCTAGGTGACCTTTGTGTTTACTACCTGAAATATGAAACATTGGCATTACTGTTGATATGTTCTGAAGTAGTATGAGCTGAGGCCAGTCTCAGATTTAAAGGCAAAAATGTGTTCAGACTTTGCAAACTGAAACTAGCATTTTAGAAGAAAAAATCCATTTGATCCGTTTCACTGACTTTTGCATTACATGGGAGGGTGACTGAAAAGTAGTTAAATGTGGGAACTAGTTAGCCCAAGCTCTTGTTCTGTGTGTAAGGGCACATTGCATAATGGACAGTTGATGTAATTTTGGCTGTCCTGGGGAGAGTACTTGGCAGTATGTTCTTAGCACAAATGCCTCAACACCCTGGGCTGTTCTGTGTGACAGTAGGCAGGAAGCTGTGGCCAGTGGAGGAACCGGCATCCGTGCTCATCCCTGTCATGGTTGAGCGTCAGTAACATACAGGGAGCAGCTGGGAAGACCCATCAGCTTCTCATATTTAGTGGACACTGGCAGCAATGTCCAACCAGTCCCCTCACAACTGAGGGAGGAAAGTAACTCCCTGTATCCTCTGTCTTTGCTTCCACTACCACACAGAAAGCAAATCTTTATGCTGTTGGCTGGTTCTGGTTTAGGGGCCTTGAACATTGAAGTCCTTCTAGCCAACGGATATATGGACATGTAAAGGGTAGCACTTGAGCTTCCCTAGTCTTACTGCTGTGATGTGTTCCAGAGTATTACCAGAAATGTTAGCTCCTCATCCTACCAACTGTGGCATGGTGAAGCTCCAGTGTAGGGTTTTTCCTGCAGCTGGAGGCAGAGTAAGGATGGTGTGATGGATACTAGCATTGCACGCACCACACTGAAGCCCCACGGTTTGTCTGAAGAATTCTGCTGGTAGATACAGACCCAACAGGGCAGAACCAGGAGCAGATTTCATGATAAACTGCATCATGAAATGTTGAGCTCACTGTAGGAAGGGCTTATTCTTAGTGTGGGCTGGTGAAGAAAGGGGCCTTCTACTCTAACCTCTGCTCAGTTGAGCACTAGTCCTCAGAGAAATTCACCATTTGGCGGACTTTCTGTTTCTGAGAGACTACCCATATTCTTTGTGTAAACAGCTCTTAGACAGAAAACCCTCACCTAGCAAAGCCTTTTAAAAATACTTCTGTTTAGCATTGTGTCAGGACATTTATTTCTTTAGACGTGAAAGTCTCCATCACTGAACACCTGCTTTTAAAATTATTTCCATTTACAGCAACTGTGTAACATCCCTGATCTTCTGTCTGAGTAATATGGATGTGCATTAAATCTACATTTCCTTTTCACATTACTTGTATTTGTTTCCACCCCCACCATCTGCTCTTTTCAACCACTGATGCAATCTTCCTTTTTTGGCTGTCAGGTTAGATGAAGGCAACCTACCCAAAGAAATAAACCTTGTGGAAGATTACTTTCAACTGGTACAGCATGAGTACAAGAAGTGGCAGGAGAAAGCTGAACCTGCTAGAAGAGAGACATGTTCCAGGAACAGACAGGAGTTGTCACTTTCCCAGCTCTCCCTCTTACAGATGAAATGTGAAACGCCAAATTGCCCTTTCTACATGTCTGTGAACACCCAGCCCTACTGCCATGAATGCTTTGAGCAGAGGTCCCAAGGAAACAAAGGAAGAAAGCAGACCTCCAAAGCAGCACCTGAGAAGCTGAAGGCAGCTGGGTCAGGCTCCTCCCGTGGGGATATTTGTGAACCTGGGGGATGGACATCTGAAGGGCCTGTAACAGAGCCTCGCTCTGCACCTCCCACCGCTCCGAGCCTTTTCCTGTACAGTGAAACCACGGCCATGAAGTGCAGGACACCAGACTGCCCCTTTACATTAAATGTGCAACACAATGGGCTGTGCGAACGCTGCTACAACGCCAGGCAGCTTGGTCCCTGCAACAACTTGGATGACCAGAGACATTTAGACTATGCCACATGTAAAATGTGCCGTCAAAAGGCCAAGAGGACCTTCAATGGTATATGCAGCACTTGCTTCAAAAGGTCTACAGAGCAGTCCCCAAATGGCAGCAGCCCCGCTTTCCTGCCCACCTGCCACCAGAGATCAACATCTGACCCGTCCCAGATCTCACAGATCCTCCACCAGCATTCCTGCCATCAGGCTCCCAACAGCCATGGCGAGGAGCCCCCGCCACCAGCACTGCCTCCTGTGGAGAACAGGGGAGGCAACCTCTGTAGGAAACCTGGTTGCAAGTTTTTTGGGACATCACAAAATGAGGGCTTTTGCACACTGTGTTTCTTTGAGTACAGGGAAAACCATGGTAAGTGGAGATGGAGTGAGCTTTGGTATACTTTTGCTGCAGATCAGCCCCCTTGAACTGTGAACTTCTGTGTGCACTGGGTGGTAAAAGGGCAGGGGGTAATGACAACACATTGTGAGTGTCAGGAGAAAGTAATTTTCTGTCTGTTATTATCCCATTGTCATGCTTTAACCCCAGCTAGCAACCAAGCCCCACACAGCCACTCGCTCACTCTCCCACCAGCAGGCTCAGGTAGAGAATCAGAAGAGTAAAAGCTGGAAAACTCACGGGTTGAGATAAAGAGCATTTAATAAGAAAAGCAAAAACTGTGCATGCAAGCAAAGCAAAACAATTATTTCACTGCTTGCCATGGGCAGGCAGGTGTTCAGGCTGTCTCCTCCCAACCTCCCATGCACCCTCGCCAGCAGGGCAGTATGAAAAGCAGAGAAGGCCTTGGCTCTGTGTAAGCCCTGCTCAGCAATAACAAAAACATCTCGATATTATCAACCTTGCGCTCAGCAAAAATCCAAAACGCAGCCCCATACCAGCCATTGTGGAGAAAATTAACTCTACCCCAGCCAAAACCAGCATAACATAAAGGGGTACATGGCAACAGTATGAGAAATCTGTGAAATCTCTTGTAAAACTTCCTTTCAGCTGTGATGGAAGCAAAACTAACTCAAGAAGGGGTGGCTTTTGATACCTCCCCAGCATCCACTGCAATCATGGTTTGGTATGAATTTTCTTCACAGCTAGACAAGTTGTAGAGGTCAGTGAGGCAAATGCTGTAAACGTATAGAGGGTACTGAAAACCAGTTATGTTAGCAAGGCATTTAAAAAGGTTTGAAGAATTTGTAGATCTGTATCTGTTCTGGATGTAACAGGTATAATGCTCTGGAGTAACTCCTGTAGTTGCCTTGATAAGCAGAGCAGGTAGAAGTTGACTGAAGATAATGTGCTTGTATTTTGGAGTAGCTTAGGAGTGTATTGTTATACTCTACCTTGAAATCTTCTTTGGTAATACTATGTGTGTGCATGCATGTGTATTTAAAGACTGACCTTCAAAAAGGCAATAGTCTGTGAATAAATCTCAGCATGAAATCTTCATCTTTCATGCTACTGCCCTGTTTCACAGGTAAAGAGCCCTTAGGTATAGAGCCTGAAAATCATATGTAAGAAAGAATTATTACTTACCTCTTCAGACTGTTTTATTGCTGTTAAGTTTGCCGATGCAAATAAAGAAACATGGAATAGGTTGGGTTGGAAGGGACCTTCAAAGATCATCTAATTCAACCCCCCTGCCATTGGCAGGGACATTTTTCACAACACTGAGCTTTCCACATGCATTCAGATTAGGGAACTTCTGTGCTAGCTTGCAATAGATTATTTTCCAGCATTGCTCGCAATGAAATTTTTTTTCCTTCTGATTGTGGAATATATAAGATTGCTTCATGAGACTAAAAAGTGTAATGCAGTTTTTCCCACTAAGCTCTGTACCACTGTACTTCAATTATCTGATGTGACTGAAATGGGGGAGGCTGAAACGGGTAGGTCACAGATGACAGTCAAAGTGAAGTCAAAGGTGAAATTCATCTCGACTTCAGTGGAATCTAGGTTTCCCATGTAGGGCAAGTTTTTCCCAAATCATCTGTTTCAACAACTTCTTATATGAAAATCAGGCTGCATTAGCTCCCGTATTTATGTAACATGAAGAAAGATGTACCAACTGGGGGGGGCTCAGGATTATCAAAAACACGTGTTTGAGGCTAGTTGATCTTTTTATTTTCATTTTTAAGATGGGAAGCTTTTTATAGTTGCTTTGGGTCATCAGATCTACTGGATACATTCAAACTCCTCCTGTTCGTGCTTTGCCTTACAGACAGTGTTTTGCTACGCCAGCAGAGGAGATCTCAGAGGAAGTCTTCGGCAGCAGATCAGACGGGGAGCTCTGCTGCCGGCTTCCGTAACACCATGTCCTGCCAGCGGCGCGACTGCGGCACCCTGGGCAGCAGCATGCTCGAGGGGTACTGCCAGAACTGCTTCATTATAGCCCAGAACCAGCGATTCCAAGAAGCCAGAAGGACAGAAGAACAGCTGGTGAGACAGCCAGAAGTAAGTGTGAACTTCTCAAAATCTTCCTCTTGTTTAGCGCTTCATGTTTTTCTCTTGTGTGAACAACTTGGGATGCATACTGGAAATCTTCAAATGACTGCAGCTTAACCATCATGGAAAGACAAGCATAGAGCATATAATGATTTTTTTCTTCTGCAGTTGAGCAGTGCTCCTAAAAAGTCATTCTCAGTTTAGGGCTGTCATGACCATGCTTAGTTTTACCTCAGCTGGGATTTTGCCAACAATTTCAGTGGAGGCAATTGGACCAACAGCTGGGTTGTTTTGTTAATTGGGGAGGGATTTTCATTCTTACCCTTAGAGCTGTGCAACTGCATCAAGGTGTTCAAGTTGCATTTTTGATTGAGTCTATTACAGATTGCCTTTGTTCCGGATAGGGTTTTTTTAATTTGGTTTGTTTTGGTCCTTTTAGAATTTAGGGTTGCCAAAGATAAAAAAACCAACATTTTTTCCTAAGAAATGACAGATTTTGTGATTTTCTTTGGTAAAACTCAACTTGGCTCTTGGTATTGCACTTTGTAGAAATGCCTGCAAAAAATTCCCAAGTGGCTACCTATACAAACCACGAGCAGAGTAAAAAAGAAATGAAAAGCCATTTGTGCTGCCAGCACAGTGACTGACAATGTGTTTTAATACTTTTCAAGAGAACAGGGCAGCACAGAGATGTGCAGCGAGGAGCCTTGAGTGCCCAGAAGAGACAGTGTGCTGTGGCTTCGTGTAGAAACAACCTGGCCTGCAGAAGTGAGGACCTGTGCCCCGAGTGCCGGCGCCTCGGTCAGCTCCCACCGTCAGGGAGTGCCAGGGAGCCAGCGGCACTGGAGCCTCCCAAGCAACGCTGCCGAGCCCCTGCCTGTGATCACTATGGCAATGCCAAGTGCAACGGCTACTGCAATGAATGCTACCAGTTCAAGCAGATCTATGGCTAGTGGGGGACAAGAAAGAGATACCAGCTACTTCCTTCACTGAAATGGTGCTATGTCCGAAACACTTAACAGTCCTGGGAGTGGGAGGGCGGGGGGAAATATAAGCTGTCTGCTCAGATCGTGTTTATTCCCAAGAATGGGAATGAATTTCTACTTCCTCTAAACACTGCATACAAGGACTGCTGAGAAGGTCACATGGCCTTCTGCACAGAGCTCTCATTCATGACTAAGCTCCTACAATGCCATATTTAATTCTTGGACTTCCCAGGAGGAAGTGTGAAGCATTTGAATCCAAAGAACTTCCCAGTTTTGCCTCTTTCTCAATACCTCCCCATCTCCCAGGCAAGGAGCCATATCTACTCTTGGAGGTGCAGGACCTTTTTATGTTTGTATACATCCGTCAGGGGCAAATCCTTCCTGAACAGGATTACCCAGGACAGACTGGTGCAACTTCCAGTTGACATCTGAAGAAACTTGGTTTGGGTTGCCCGTGTCCTTGCTGTTCTTACACAGCTTGCCAGAGCGGGAGCGACCAGTTCTGTGCTTGCAGAGTCCTCAGCCAACCACAGCCAGAAACAAGACCAGCACTGGTCTGCTCCTTTAACATGCTTAACTTATCGTGCATTTAGATCCTTTCCCAAATCCCAAGACAGCTGGAAAGACAGAAGTTACAGAAGAAATGCATGTGATGGGAAAAATTTATCCTGTCATTTCCCACTTCTGTGGAAGGAATTACCTCCAACAGACAAGAAAAACCCAAAGCCCTTTGTCTTCACTTCTGAAACAAGAGTGACCCTTCTCTCTCTTGCACTGCAACTGTCAGGAGTATGTTTGTGCTGTTCATACCCTCTCTCCCCATTTCTGTCACGCTTTCTGTCATCCTTAATGTGATTCTGTTACCATGCAAACAGCTTGGAGCTCAGTAACAAGAGTTCTTCAGGGTTGAGATTTTACTCCTGGAGTTTATGCATCCACTTCTCAATCTGCAGTACTTTCTTTAGCAATCTCAGCTTTACCCCTGTGCCTAGTACCTGCTTCTCTCTTCTCCTTTCACACCTTTTAAGTTTCCAGCATCTATTTTGCTGCTATGGTTTTGGAGGTGATACCTCTTCTAACTTGCTTCTCAAGTTTAGAATCTTTTTCTAGTTACTAAGAAAGCCAGTTTCTAAAAAGAAAAAAAGTTAAACAACTCATGACTTATTTCTGTTAAATTTTATATATTTTGTGAACCTTAATGTGAACGTATGTTTTATTAAAATATTTATATTATTTCAAACAATGCAATTTGAAATTTGCACAGCTAGGATTTTTTTACATACATTTACTCTTGTGTTGAAAGTTACAAACTTAAATGTATAATTGAAAAACTTTCTCTGGTATAAAGAAATAAATTATTGAAGGATTGAATTTGTTCTTTTTACATGTATGCAAGAGAGCACAGTTGAGTATGGGACACCCTCTGAAGGAAGCCTTCCTTTAGCCAAGTGCTTCAAAGAGGTGATAACTTGCTGTAAGGGTGTTCTCTCAGGAAGAGCTCTTGGTTCTGTTGAAGGACATGGGCATAAGGAGTTGGTTCCTGTGGTTGCAGAGTATTTTCAGTCCCCAGAAGAATGAGTGTGGGGGAGTATGGATGGTGCAGGAGCAGACTGCAATGCAACCTAAGTTATGCTGACTTGACTTGGCTTTCTTTTGTTCATCCATCCGTTATTTCAGGAATTCCCAATGAGTGGTGCATGAGTGCCACCCTGGGAGGTGGTGATGGCAGCACATGATCCCAGCCTCCACCCAGCTGTGTGTGCAGCCCCAAAGGCAGGCCTACAACCTTCCCTTTACCAGGGACAGCAGGGTAGCCTTGGAATTGGCTTGAAAAACTACATGAAAGTGGTGTTTTCTTCTGATCCCAAGCTCAGCCTAACCAAGCCTCACTGGCAGGGGATTTCTGTACTTTAACTCCTGTACTGGCACTCAGGTGTTTCAGACATCTGCCTAGGTGTCTCAGACAGGCAATACACTACACTATCATGGCTTTTAGGTGTTGCTCATGACCTGAAAGAAAAACATGAGTCAAGGCTGCAAACATCTCTGTGCAGTCGAGGACCCTTTCCTAAGAGGCTGACCTCTCAGTGCAGTTGCTGTCTGTCCTGGTTAACTCTTTAATCCATAGCCCAGCTCCCTCTGCACTCACAGAGCTTACCTGTCCTTTCAGAGCATACAACCTAGCATACAAGCCCCAGAGCAGAGCCTGCTGGACCTACCAACCGCATCTCTTCAGCATATTCCTCTTTTACAAAATCTGACTCTGTTGACCAGTACCCACCTAACCCCTTCTTTACAACTCATGCAACTCACACCCCTGCGATCCACTGAACTTTGCACCAGGCAGACACTTCAGAGGTGAAAGAGCAGGCAAAGTTTGGGAGGAGTGTCTGCAGTCAGGCAGCAGGAGATGGAGGCAGCTCAGGGCATCCACTCTCAGCAGCCACCAGCCCCTGCTCACTGAAAAGACAGAACCTCCATCATGACACCCTCAGTGTCAGGAGGCTGGTTTACTCCATTGTCTGTTAATCACAACTTCTGCAGAGAGGAAGGATTTCAGATTGAGTGCCCCAGATCCCACTGATCATTCTCCACTGTTTTCTGGGCCCATTACTCATAACCCTTGTGTCACATGGCTGGTCTCATTTTGAAGCTTCCATGTAAATGAGTGCCCAGCCTGTCTCTTGTGATTTACTTGTGTGGGAACGTTAAAGCTAGAGGGGCCTTTCTTTGTTTTAAAATACTCTGGTATTTCCCTTATGTCCTTAGGGGATTTTGACCCTCTTGATGCTTTCTGCTCTTTGCCCAGACAACTCTTCAAGTTCATATATTTTTTCCTTCCTGTTCTGCAAGAGAGAACTTTTATTTGGAGTCTCCCTTTTTGTGACCACTTCACTTAGAAAAGAAGGCTCTTTTCTAAGACACATATCTTTGATAGCCAGAGATTTTTTTCTTAGCAGAAAGGCAAAACTAGTAGAGAATCATAGAATTGTTAAGATTGGAAAAAATCTCCAAGATCACTGAGTCCCACGGTTAACCTAACACTGCCACGTTCACCACTAAACCATGTCCCCAGGTGCCATATCCACACCTTCTTTGAACACTTTCAGGGATGGGGACTCAAAACATTTTCCTGGGCAGACTGATAATCATTTCAGTGAGGGAATTTTTCCTATTACGTAATCTAAAACTCCCCTGGTGCAATTTGAGGCCATTTCCTCTTGTCCTGTGACTTTTACGTGGGAGAAGAGATTGACTCTCACCTGGATACAACCTCATTTCAGGCAGTTGTAGAGCGTGTCTCTCCTGAACCTCCTTTTCTCCAGGCTACAGAATCCCAATATGAAACAAATGGGTTAATGACTACTTGCATTGTACTGGAATTCCTTGTAATACAGTGCAGGAAGGGATTGCTGTGCAGGCTTACACATTCATTTTATTTGGGGAAGGGATACCTTCAAATGACTATAAGATGATCTGAGTAGTACCTGTGTTTCTGGATTTCTCAGGGATATAACTATTCATAAATAGCATGATGTAGAGAAGAAGAAAGCACTTAGTACATTTTCGGTGTAGAGAGGTCATAGATTTATCCTTTGATATTTCAGTGCTCTGTCTGGCAAGTCTTTGGCATGGAGTACTAGGCCACTTAGCAGGTCTGGGGTCACAAAACAGCATGTGCTGTGTTAGACTGAAACACCTAACACTGAGCTACTGACGTAATTGCTTATCCTAGGAGCTTTAGGCAGGACTCAGTGTGGTCAGCAGTTTGCTGGTAAAAACAACAACAGAGGGTCCCTGATGTTACATTCTTAGGTGCAGGCTGTGATGTTCTACATGAACACAGAAGAGAAAGGCAGCATATTGATGGCCTGTGAGCCATCTGCCCATCCTTTCCTCCTGCACTTGTTCAGCCCCATCCCCACCCCTCACAGTACTCCCCCTTGCTCAGCAGAGTGGAAGAAAAAGGTTACCCGGAGACAGAGGGAGCATGCAGCAATGCTTCTTCACTGCAGGTAAACCCACAGGAGAACCATCCTTCTCCAAGGCAGTTGTTGAGAAACGCTTATTGAAGTAAGGGTGTCTGATTTGATGAGCCTTTTGTGAATTGCTTGCCATGCAACTTGGTATACAGATTCCAACTGACCCACTCATGGTCTAGAGCAAGTAGGAATGCAATAAATGGAAATGCAAAACATTGAACTGAATTATTGTAAATGTAGGAGTGGCTTCATATCTACTTTTTATGTGCTTACTTGAATCACAAGTGATAGCCATTTTGCCAGCTGTCTTTCATTCTGATGTCCCTGCACTTGCTACAGACTGTCCTAATCTATACTACCTCGTTCCTCAAAGGTGCCTGAAGTCAGTTAAACCACACTTACCTGTCACCTGTGGCCTTTATATTGACGGCGATAGGCATAGGAGAAAGGGTGTCTCAGCTTGTGTGGGGTGGTAAAGTGCCAGGACCTTCAGAAGCGTCTCAAGGGAAGTCGCTCTTGGTGTGGTGCTGCAGCTCGCAGACTAACACACACACACTCTTGCTGGATAGCTGCGACAGCGAAAGACAAGAAGGATCTTCATATGGGATTTCGCAGGGGAGTTTATTGAAGGAGGGTCCAGGAACAAGGAACACGGAGAGTGATAGCCACGAAAGAACCCAGGGACGAAGACAAAGAACAAAGGGGTGTCTGAGGTTTTGTATGGCGCAAATAAGGGGCAGGCAGAGCATCAGGGCCAATCATCTGAGGGCATGGGGCAGAACATAGGTGGGTATGGCGCAAATAAGGGGCAGGCAGAGCATCAGGGCCAATCATCTGAGGGCATGGGGCAGAACATAGGTGGGATTAGGGTCTGAGGGCCAATGGGGAAAACCTGGGGGAGTGACAAGGGAGCAGGGGCCAATGAGGAAACAGAGAAGGGAGAATACTCTGGAATCAAGGACCTCATATGGTACAAGAAAGTGGGGACGCTAACAACTAACTGAAGTAGCAAAACTGGGGTACATTTGAATAACTGGAACAAGGAATCCTGGGGGAAGGCTTGCTCACCCTAACCTAAGGAGCAATTATCAAATCAGGGGTCTTACCACCAACGGACCCTACTGGTCCCTGGTGGTGCAGGCTTACCGGCCTCCACAAAAGGGCAGTTCAGTGATTAGGATAAACACACAAATATAGGCCCCCATCATGAGACCAAAGCTCTTGGGATATGCTAAGGTGTCTTTCCCACCTGGGACTAGGATATTGGACTCTAAGCTCCTCTTCTGAACAGGTATAGCAGGGACTTTTGAGCAGCTATGTCAAGGGGGTAGTCAACCTCCTGAACAAATATTATGAACTGTCCAGCTCATCTCTAGCTGTGTTTAGGAGGCAATGAGTAGGCAGGGATATCTGGTAGAACCAAGACCTGTCAGTTCATGTGTCCAGGTTGATGCTTTGTTCGAGAGTCGTGCTGAGACTCTGGCAGCAGGAAAGCTTCTGCAGTGTGGGAACTGGGACACAGACTTAACACAGATATCCTCAGTACCTGGAGATTTTACTGACAGAGGGGATAAAGGACTTTTGGGGCTGAAGGCAGTATTTGAGAGGATTCACTAGTGTGAAAAGACTTCATTAGTGTTTAGATGTTGAATATGTGTTTTGGGTATAAATCTCAAAAAAAATCATTCTGAGCATAGTTTTGTGCATATAAGTTCATCGTGGTGATACAATGCATGGTTTGTTCAGGTGAGAGCCACAAGGGAGCAGTGGCTGCATAGTTTCATTCTGCATACTTGAGTAGGAGACTATAGTGTAATATGTACATCACTGAAATAGAAAACCACAGCACAGAACAGTTATAATTTCAGATTATATTGAACTGCAAAGGCTCCTTAAAATCTGGAGTTAAAAGTACACTGGAGTGCTCCATTTCTCAGGTCCTACATTTGACATGTAGACCAGCAAACCTGTCATCGATGGGAACAGATTCAATGGACTAAACTAAACTTGTTCAGTCATTCCTGCAGTAATTCTTTCTGCCACAGCAGTGATAAATACTCTTAGCATCAACCCTTGCCTGGTTGGGAATGGTTGTCCTAACTGCACAGTAAGAAAGACAAGAAGTTTAATTGAGCTGCTATTTCATTAACTCCCCTTTCCTTGACCATCCATGGTTATTTTAGAGAAGACTGCCTCTAGCTCTCAGGTGGGTTATTCATTAGCTGTTCAATGCAGTAGGACACATTCATATGTACCTCACAGCCCAGTCCTGCACCTATACAAATGTTATCACTTCTCAAGCTGTGGTCAAGCCAGCTCAGTGAGTCTGCCCAGGTTCCAGCAGCTGCCTGCCGCTGATGTCTGGTCAGAGCCCTGGCTGCCAACCCACTGCCTCCCAGGCAGCCCAGCACCCTTGCCAAGGGCTCTTCCAGCCCTTTTCCACCAAACAGCTGCTGTAGAAAACCTGGTCAGCCCCATGTGATTACATCTCCATTTGACAAGATGAATGTCAACTGACAAAAAAGCCTCTATGTATATATACATATATCTATACTAAAAAAAAAACCCAATTGTACCATCCGTCAAAGAGAAATCTAAAATAAGAGCAGGTAATTTTGCTTGGGAGTTTTGTGATGATTTCTTTTAGTACTAATGTTAATTTTCAAAAAAATTCCCTCTGTCTAATACCGAAAGACCGTCTACGGCATGCTATCCAGGTTGCCCCCTCCTCCAGCCTCACTAAAGTGAATGTTATGAACGCAAACTCTCCTCCCTCCCACCACCCCTGATCTCTGACAGCAATCATTCTTTTTGTTATTGGTTTGGCTGTTTTTCTCCCCACAATTCTTTCTTTCTTTCTTTCTTTCCTTTCTTTCTTTTTTCTTTCTTTCCTTTCTTTCTTTCTTTCTTTCTTTCTTTCTTTCTTTCTTTCTTTCTTTCTTTCTTTCTTTCTTTCTTTCTTTCTTTCTTTCTTTCTTTCTTTCTTTCTTTCTTTCTTTCTTTCTTTCTTTCTTTCTTTCTTTCTTTCTTTCTTTCTTTCTTTCTTTCCTTCTTTCTTTCTTTCCTTCTTTCTTTTTTCTTGGGGTGAAGCTCTAGTACACATACGTGGTGTTGGGCAGGAATTCAGATTTCCCCTGGTGAATTACTGGGGAAGGGGGATCTTAGGTTTTGTTCTGTTTGTGGCTCGATGTCAAGGGATTTATATGAGCTCATAGAAATGCACATCATGAGTTAGTCCAGTTCCCAGCCAGTACTGTTTTTTAAAAGAGCCACTACTGGGTATCATGTCACAAGAAGGAGTCAAAATCCCCTTCTCATTTACAATGTAAAGCAAAGCCAGTGAGCTGGGGATCTGCTAAGAGGAACACAACTCTGTGTGGTGCATTGTGCTTTGAAAACAATGCTTTTCCTACTGACCTCTGTCAGATATGCTGCTGAGCACTGTGGGGCAGAATTTGGTCACGCCATGAACTATGGCATGGCATGAGATTGTCTGGTCAGAAATTCCACTTGCTAACATTATTTTTTGTGGGACTCATTTAATTTCCTGTTGCCTGACACCGGTGACAGAAGAGTGTAAACTGCAGTGATGCTGGATAAACATCTTGCTGCAAACTTCAGTAACATTTATATTCATGTAAAGCTGTAATAATTTTATTTGCTTCTGCAACCTTTCTCCAGATATTCTGTTAGGGATTTGGCCAGCTATCACATAAAAATAGCCTCTTACTTCTTTTTATATATTCTGGAGTTAAAAGATGCACTCCCACTTGTTCACACCTTCATGATGAGGAGAAGAATCAGAAAAAAAATTTAAACTCACCGGTTGAGATAAGAACAGTTTAACAACTGAAACAAAGTAAAATATACTACTACTACGACTACTACTAACAACAACAACAATATAATAATAATAATAATAGTAATTAAAAGGAGAGAGAGAGGAATACAACTTAAGAAAAATAAGTGATGCACAATACGACTGCTCACCACTGACCAATGTTCAGCCAGTCCCTGAGCAGTGAGATGTTCTTTAGAATAAATAGGATGGGAATTTGGTCAGATAACATTTAAAAAATAGTCTCTTACTTTCTTTTATGCATTCTGGAGGGAAAAGATGCACCTTAAATTTCAGCTGTTGTTATCCTCATACCACAAAGAGCAGACCTCATTGTTAAGGACATTGCATTTAAATAGATGCATGTCTTGGTGGTTTGCTACAGTTTAATGCGAATTAGTTGTTTTAGCCTTTGCTGTGGTCCTTAATGCACAGCTACCTAAAAGGCAAGAAAGGTAGCCCAACTGATATTTCAGCACGATAGATTACAGCTTATTTATCCTGTAATTTATTACCTGTAATAAGTTCAAAGCTCATTTTTATTGGTGAGAAGAGATCATACTATTTTTCATGTATGTATTATAAAGGTGGAATCTAAAAGAAAAGGATGATATTGCATGGCTTTTTCACAATCATGTGTTTGTCTAGACCAGCCTACATCTGCCTAAAAGAAAAGTCATCATTTCCAGAGATTTTTTTTAAAAAAGGGAAGTTTGGGCAGTTGTAATAGAATAATAAATGATAACCCCTGGCAGAGCTCTCCTCTTTGAAGGCTGGTGCCAAGTCAGGGGCTTGGAGGCAGGAAAGCCTCCAGTGCCAGTACTCCTGTGCATTTGAGTCATATCAGAAATGTGCACCATTAAAGTTCAAAATGCATTACTCACACTAAACATGTAGCTCAGCCCTATAAGGCCCGGCCAAACCCAAGTCTATATGAACGTCAAGTTTAACATATTCATCACCAGAATTTCTTCCTCTTGCTTTTTCTTTTGTGCTCTCAGCAGAGAGGACCTATCAGGGCAGAATTTCTTGTCACCAGACTTTCATGATTTAATTAACCAACTTTCAGTTCAGACAGTTTGGTGTTGCATCAGACTGTTATCTTTGCTCATCTCCTCTGCAACAGGGGCTGTACCGGTTTTCTACCCTGAGCTCCGTGATACACTGAGTCCTCATCAGAGTGGTAAGATTTTTTCTGAGGATTTGTTTGGTTCATCTGCCTGCACACTGTAAGTTGACTTTCATCCACAATGCTGAGTTATCTGACTGCCACGTCTGTCCTCTGATCCAAGCTCTCTCTCACCTCCCAGAAGAGAAACCTGCCATCAGCTGGGATCAGGAACAATATGATCTTTAATGTGCAGAGCTTTGGTGTATTTTCCACATCTGCATATGCTAAATAGATGACACAGCATTTCCAGGTTTAGCCAACTTCCCAAAGTACCTGTGCTTGCATTTCACAGTGCAATGAGGTTTCTGCCTCACTGTTTCCCCACCATCATGCTGGTATAGGTGCACCTTGGTTTGCTCCCACTGTTGAGACAGCTCCCAGGGCATCACATTCTTCTACTCCCCGAGGCTTTGGAGAAGGTGAGGGTCACAAATGCAGCTTCCTGAAAATTTCTAGACCCAAAGGTTCCTCCTTTATGCTTGCCTTCTTTGTCTTGCAGATGGATTCGTCTGTAGAAATGCAGAAGCCCAGTCATGCTCGGCAAAGGGCTGACTTTCCAAATTCCACAGTATTTATTCTTTTGAGTTAACAGCACTTCCTATTTGTAAATAACTTCAAATTAAACTCTCAACAAAGTCCAACAGCAAACACAGCAGTTATAGGTAGGTTGTATCTCTTCTTTCTGGTTGACAATGAAGTCTCAGTTTATAATAATAATATCTGTATTATAGCTGTCAGAGCTGTGTTTGTGCTTAATCTTTTATCAATATGTTTTTTCTGTTATAATTCAGGGTGTAACTAAATATTTTCAGTTCCAGAGAAAGTCTAGCTGGATCACATTGTTTGTGATTTATTTTTCCCCTGTCAAAAAGCCTTAAACTATTTAAAAATACTTGCTAATTCATAAAAGATTGACTAAATCTCAATTTTAATACTGCAAGGATGAAAATATCATTACCATATAAAGTTAATCCAGAAAAGCCTATAATACATGGAAAAAAATCACAGGACATCAGGACATCAGAGACATCATAAAAATGAGAAAATGATAAGTTTATAGGCATGTGGAGCCAGTAAATGTCTAAAATCTCTTTGTTTTGAGCTGGGAGAAGCAGAGGCAAGTAGACACAAGAAAAAGTACAAATGAGTGCTTTATTCCAAAACTGAATTAGAACACTAAAGATAACATCAAGGACTGTGTGGAAATCCCCTGGCAATGTTTTGTAATTTTTTCCAGTGATTCTCTGGATATCAAGGGTAAGTGGATGACCACAGCTGGGGTAGGCTGTGTTTTGGTATTCTGCTTTTGTGGTGCAGACACAGAGGGTGGAAATCATCTCTGTTGTCTTAGCCTTCCTTGACTATAAGGAGTGTCCAGATGATTAGTCCAGATGTAGATGTTTACACTGTAAAGGTCACATGTTTGATGAACTGAATCTCACAACACATTTCTAAGGTGACATTTCCTCTTGGAGAAAGTTAGAAAATCAGGGCAATACGCAGGTTGCCTGTTTCTGCATAGCTTCTTGACTAATCAGTTGGATGCTGGGCAAACCACAGAGTCACTCAAAACTTACGGCAACGAGTGCTTCCCGAAATCAATGTATGTTAGGCATTTAAATGCCTTTCATTTCTGGGTAATGAATCTCTCACTTCTTCTATTTATTTATTTGTTCTGAATAAAATTAGAGAAATAGCACTCAGCTCTCCTCAGTAGTTACGAGATTAAATTAATTGATGCAACATGCATTGACATTCTGAGGTGAAAGGTCTGATATGTAAATAACAATAATTATTTCTATCTGCATTGAGAATGTACTCACTGCACACTAACAATCCCATAACTTTGGGATCAACTGAGTCTCACTTTTTGAGACACTTCCATTTTTCTGACGTCACTTTGTCTTGTTTTCTTTCAGATACTCCATGGGATATAGAAGAATTAAAATTAAACTTGACCAAAGGGAGCATGTGAAACCACATGCATATCTGCACTGAACAACATCCAAATACTAATGAATTACTATTCATTACCGTTGCTTCATTAACATTTCCTTGGTTATTTTAACAGTGTTCTAGAAATGTATTTGAATTCTCAAAAAATTCCCAGTTCAGGGGCAACATGTTCTCGGTGTAGAAAATCAAACCAAATGGAGATGTATCAGGACAGGGCTGTTTGGAACACGTGTTAATGACAAGGCAGTTGACAAAACCAATATATCCTCCATGTGCATTAATAATGCATTCAAGAAAGGAGGGTTTTCCTTTGTAGTCAATGGAATTGCATCAAAGACCTACCTGGCTCCATTATCAGTTTCTTTTCTGACAAAACAAAAATCCTAATTTTTTCAAACAAGGAAAAGTACTGAGTCACAATTTTCTGTACATCACTTGCAGCTGGCTGCAGATTAGTGTTTAGCTTCTTTGAATCATAATACAGTTGAGATGTAGCAGGGAATTTGTATCCGGCTTACACAGTGATTAATTTTATAAACTGGGGCAAAAAGACGACCCACTTGTTTACTCTGAGGTTTTCAAGGTTATCAAGGGAGATGAGAATAAACCACTGTGGCATGAATAAGGAAGTGAAGTGAGAAGTTCATCTAGCTGGCTTTTATCTGTTTCTGTATTGACTTACTGACATAATCAAGGGATAAATACCCTCCTTTTAGTGGAAAATATTCATAATAAAGACAAAGTTGTGATTTCAGTGAGACCTGAGAAGAACCAGTAAAAAGTTTTAGAATTACTAAATTCTAAGCATGGAAAAAAAAATCTCAGCAATGAGAAATACGGGGACAAAAACCACCTTTTCTATTAGCTTGCCAAGACATCCCTAAACAGTTTTACCCCTGTAAAACCGTGAACTCATATTGTGCTATTTGCTCACTGTGCCTGCTATTCTCTTTGTTGCTCTCCAGATGGAATACCCCACTTTGTATTTTCCTGCACTGAGGTGCATTAGTTTCAGCAGGACTAGTTGCTAATCTATCTGTTTTACACTGTCTGACTCCTCTTCCTTGTCGATATTTAGTTTTCCCAGTTTCTTGGCATCTTTGGTTTGTATCAAAAAATATTAAGTAATGACTTAATATTTTCTTCCTGGACAGAAATGAAAATGTAGAATGAGATCAAATCTGGCACTGATCTCTGCAGAAAATAACTGGAGAAGTCATGTGATAAAGATTTCTTATAGCCAACATATTAGTAATTATGCCAGGGCATTCGTTCTCAGTTTAATGGGCATGGGTTTTTTTGCCAGCAAGAGTTGCTAGATTTTTCTGTCCAAATATTCTACAATACCAAAACAAATACCTCACAAAAGTCTATGTGTTTGCTTTTATCAACCAGGCTAGAAATTGACAGCAGCAAAGTATTGAATCAGGTGTATTAAAGAAAATTTGTTTTCTAATAATTAACATAGAATGACATGGGCTGTTTTCCTTCTTCTTCAACAACTGTTGTAAGACTTGTGGGTGTAAGGTGCATTCAAGAAGAAGTGATGTTATTTACTTGTACACATATGAACAATAATTTCCATTACTATTTCCATTATTATTTAAGGGAAATGTTAGATACAGAACCAAGATGTTTGCTGAGCATTTTCTCCCGCTACGCTTAGAATTTTATTCTCTCCAAAGGATAATGACTGAGATTAATTGGATTATAAAAAATCTTCTATTGCTTTTAGATTTCCCTCAGTGTGGACACAATTCAGACTTGGGAAGATATACAAAATGGTCCTAAAGTCATCCTTATGCTAATGTCCATGTTCTGATAACGCGGAATTCCTTTGAAAAGGTCTAATCACTTTATGCAGTTCATCGACCTTCAGTTCTGAGCTGCAAGAAATTTTTACTTCAGACAAAAATTGACCTAGGGAGATAACCTACAGTATAAAGGCTCTTCAGTGTCATTAACCTTTAGTAGCCCCAGTGTACCTATCTAATCCACAAGACAAATAAGCAAAGTCAAACCCTTGAAAAAGTTTCATACTAGGTAAAATTTTTTACCTCCCTCTGTGGAAAAGGTATAAACCACCCTGTCTCCTGGCATCTGAAGTTAAGACTTCAGGGAGTTTCAGTCCCCATATGTGGGAGAGAGGTGTTCATGCTGTAAACAAGTCAGATGTCAAAAGAACAAATGGATGACACACAGGGTGCTGGGTTAGCGCTCAACTGTCAAGTTTTGGCATTATGTGGCAATGCAAAAAGTTCCCTACTCCTACATGTCTGCACCATCCACGCAGCTCCGCTGCTGTGCTCTGGCTACTGAGCTGCTCCAGCACAGCCGAGGGAAGGACCTTTTGGTCCCTCAGTCTGGAAAATGTGATGCACTTTATTTTTAATTCTTCACAATTGCTATGTTGTACCAGGGCTAAACGAACTGCAAGCACAATAAATATGAGAAAATGGTGTGATGCTGGTTTCCTCCATTAGGTCACTGAAAATTTTCAAGAAGACAGCATTAATTAAAAAAAAAGTAATTAATATATTTGTACTAAGATTTAATAGGAACACAAGTAAAAGAACTTAAAGCATATTTGCTATCAGAAGAAAAAGTGCCATGTAAGTGAGAATAAAACAGTTCTTGGATCAGCTTATATGCAAGAGGGAAAAAATCTTATGAAGAAATTAGATATTTTAATTTTCTAACTAAAAGAAATTAAAAATTACAAATTTACAGTAGACCAACTAACATTAGCTTCTATGCTACGGGGTGTTCCATGGTGACTAGAAGTCAGCATGACCACACCTACACTTGTCTACGCTTGCTGAATCCTGAGGCAGGTTGCTAGATTCCCCCTGTCCAGCACCAAGACTTTTTGCAATCCAGCTCAGCCCAGATTCAGGCTGTGTTCAAATGTCATGAGTTCCATCAACAGTCCTTACTGGTGCAATCCCAGGCATAGTGCTGCCACAAAGCAGGTGAGATCTGTGGCAGCTCACCTGGACAGAGCATAGGATAGCCTGTCCCCAGATGAGAAATAAAAACCCCTTGTTCTACAGATGGTATTTCTTTCTCTGGGAAAGAAACACACCCTGGCCCCACTCAGTGGTGGGCTGGTGTTGGAGCTGGCTTTGGACATAATCCAAGGGAAGTCTGTTAAGACTTTAACTCAAGAGAAACATCCTTTTGAATTTCTCTGTTGCTCTCAGCTCCAAGGACTTTAGGTTGCAGCTTGAAGGACTGAGGATACCTCAGGAAAATTTTTCTTCAACAGATTCATGCCTGATAGGTCTAAAGAGGAAATTTTCCCTTTGGAGGCTCTGTCTGGGGAGAGTCTGAGTGGTGCTTTTATAAGGTGTTGTGCAAAGAAGCAGTTTCCCACTTGTGACCACAGGAGATGCATACTGTCTGCATAAGAAGAGTTAGTTACACGAACAGCACCTGCTGACTCTCAGGGCAGACTGTTGGGCAGAATCTGGGTGAACCAGCCAGGGGTTCACACCAGTGTCCAGGTGCTTGGTCAGTGTGGTGGTGCTGGGAGAGTGCAGCACAACTCTGTGTAGCTGGCACCTGGCCACCTCACCTTTGGCAGGACTTCCATTTTTTTTCCTCATCTCCATGCATTTTGTATGCCAGCAAACACCAGCACTGCCACTTTACTCTGAAGTCCCCATGTTTGTAAGCTGAGGCATTTCCTGACAGGGTACTTAGGCAGGTCAAGGCATCCATTCCTGTCCAGAAATACCCTGGGTGATCCCTGAGTGCAAGGGCCAGAGCGCTCCCCTTGGGCTCAAAGCAGTATGGAAAACTGAGAAAGTCAGCTCACTGAATCCTGTTTTCATCCCAAGCTCAATGCAGCCTCCATCAGTTGCCCCTATACCACACAAAATACAACCCAGGGTCTTTCGGGTATATGATGAAACCTCTTGAAATCTCTTTGCTGCTTCCATAAACACAGTCTTGGCTGAATCTACTGAGGGTTTTTTTCAGGTTTTGTCACATTTTCTGTGAATTTTGAAAGCATATGTCTCAGAAAGTCCCCAGACAAGTGTATTTCCAGCATGGGAGGAAGGAACACCTCAGCAGTGTTTCTCCTGTCCAAACCAGCCATTCACCCCAATCCAAAATGTGCAGTGAAGCGTGAGCTACATCTGAGTTTCTAGCCACTGACATCACCCCAGTCACCCACAAATAAACAACCTTTTTTCCATTAAATTCTGGTTCATTCATTCATCTCTTTTCAGAAAGATTCTCTAGAGACCTGGAGGCATGCGTGTGGATGGACACATTTACACTGCACCAGTCACTTGGGACAGACCAATGTGCAGAGCTGTTCTTAGCCGTGCTCATAGCAAATGAACCACGGCATCTGTGCCCTAAATAATTTCAGGGTTTGAAATTTCAAGGGAACTGTAATTACAAATTTAAGAGGCAACATTTTGCAGAAATAATTTTTCCTGAAACATTCTGTCCAGGGTAAAAAAAGAGAAAGCAGACAGTTTTGTTGCTTTATTGTTCTTTAGGGTTTTTTAAGACTGTAGCTTATAATTGTAAAGTTATCTCTGTTGAAACAACTTGAGTTTTTTGCAATATCATTGTACATAATGTCAAAACCTTAACATTAAGTCCTTACCTGGCACAATACAATATTACTGAAAGACTGGATAAGAGGACAGGGTATATTTGCGTTGTACCTTGCTTTCCTCCATAACTAACATAAGTTACTTAACCAAAGAAACTGGTAACAGGAAAATGAGGTCTTGCTTACAACATTGTTTATCTTGTCACCAGAACTAAGTTTATCACCTAAAGATAATAACTGCAATTACAAAGCCATCTTCTCACTGAATAACAGTGAGAAACAGGAAAAGATAAGTCACACCCAGAAACTTCTCTTGCAGGTGATTTTTTTCCAGCCTTCAATTATTCACTTTAGTCCTCCTACTTCTACCTTAATCAAAGACCATGTGAAAAACTTAATTTAAAAATTCATCCTTAAATACTCACCCAGACTGTATGTCTGCCTTCATGCCCATCAGCATTGCAGTGCATGACCTCACCTCAGCAGATCTCCCCCTCTCCCACCTATTCTGCCCCTCCAAGCATGAAATAGTGGGCAGGATGCTGTTCCACCAGGCCACATCACAGCTCCCCTGCTACTTTGCTTGGATGGTCTCCAGAGGAACATTGCTACAAAAACATATTTTGTTTCACTTGATCAATACCCACTTGAGTGCAATGAGGGATTACTTCACCAGATGTTCCCTACTTTTCCCCTGGGTATTAATTATGCATATTCTTCCCCACCTCTTCTCAGTAAGACAAAGGGGAAACTAGCCACTGGTGATGGCTTATCTGCACACATTTCATGTAGTTTGTCATCACAAGACAAGGTTTAGTAGATCGTGCAGCTATTTTGCTAGACTAAGTGGTTTATTCTGATTTCTGTCACTTTGCTTTTTTTTGGTCCAAAGTCTAGGATTTCCACAGATGGATGTTTTAAAAACAAATTCCACAAAATTTAGATGGTATCTCTCCTCCTTAAAACCTCTCTCCTGAAAATTTAAGTTCGAAGTTTATAATGGCTCATGCAACCTCTTCCCAAGTGAAAGTAGTTCTAGTTCCTCAGACACTTTATCTAGGTACTTTTCACACTTTTTATGTACCTTAGGTGGAAACACTCATACATATAAGTCTCAGTTACTCTTTATTTCAGTTCATGATGAGTTGCTTTAGACACAGTCTTATCTCCAGCCACATCTCTCCAAGCAACATGAAAATACTATCAAAATTTTTCAAAATGTCACAGGTACTTTTGTACATTTCAAAAGTGATTGTGGCCAGAAGATGTCAGTAGGAAAGCAGGCCTTTGACTGGAGCAGCACATCCTGCACACTCATCTGATGTCCTCAAACGATGCCTTCAGGTTCCACTGCTCCAGTGTCTTCCAGAGGTTGGCAGACCAGAGCTCTGCTGTGTGCGTGGTCTCCCATCTGCTCTGGCATCTCCATGTCTCTGTGTCGGTGCTTTCCAATGGCAGAGGCTGAGTGTGCTCAGAATGCCAAGCCAGCCCAGGCATCAAGGCAGTGCCCGTGGTTGGCACAGCTGCTGTCTTGCAGTGAGAGTTGTCACACTGACAGCTAAAATAAGTTTCCTAGTGGGCAGACTCTCCTTCCCAGTTCCTCTTTCAGCCTTTTTTTTTTTTTTTTTGGGCCTCCCCCTTGCTTGTCACAACCTCCTCCCGCCTGCTTGGCCAGCAGCTGGCTTGCCCAACTGCTGCATTTCATCTTCCCCTCTGCAAATGAGCACTTTGCTCCATGACCAGTCACCAGCCAGCTCTGTCCCAAACACCCGGCTTTCCACTATAAAATCCTTGCTGGCCCACCCCGCGCTCCACAGCCGCTCTGGGAAGCCCACAGCACTTCACAGTGGCTGCCTGTCTCTGCTACGTCTCCGTGCTTCTCTCCCTCTTTAAGACGGTGCGGCAACAAAAGGGAAGAAGCGTTTGCCTTTGTTCTAGGAGGTTATTTAAGGCTGCCTGTTGAATAATTAAGAAATGTTTCCACGAAGTGATTAGCAGCCTACCCAATAGTACCTTTTTTTCCTCGTGCACTTGGGAGCACACCCAATCGTTTGCTTTGTGCTGAGTCATTTGCACTTCTTCCGTGCAGTTCTTTTCAGTGGAAAGGGCCCGATGGCATGCTCATCTTCCGGGAAGACCCATGTGAAGGCCCCAGGAACGGCTGGCCACAGATGAGCTGCATCCATTCCCTCGCCCACATGGAACAGACAGAAGGGGCTCCATCTCAGCTGGTTAAGGCAGGGCTGCCTCTCGCACTGTCCCACTGATTGCGTTTCAGAGAACGCGATGTGAGTGTACAACTTCACCTTGCCCCTTGCTAGCCAGAACAACCAGCACTGCAGCCGCTCTGGCACAAGATGAGGTTTTATTTCTATTCATAACAAAAACAGGGGACGATGCTACATAATGGACAATGAAAGAAGTAATTCTCTAGACTTCCAAGAGAAACAATCTAGTCGTCTGTAATCCTCTAGAGATGTTTTCTATACCTACCTTTGCTGAGGCATCCCTTCCCCAGAGGCATGCAGGTGCCCTCTCTCCTTCTTCACTCAGACTGCAGCGTGCTTGCACACGCCCCATGGAGCCAGCAGCCCACACGTGTCCTTCAAGAGCTCCTGTGCTCTGCTTACATGGTTAAGGCTAAAAATGGCACAAGACCTTGGGAGAATTATTCCCTTAAGAACCACTTCCTGACATTTAACTAAGCTTTGCCCTTTTTTTTTTTTT
>VZTJ01001971.1:1837901-1879855 GCA_013397795.1 Orthonyx spaldingii
GCTTGAGAAGTAACATAGCTACTATTTGTAAATGTTTCCTCCCTCTCCAGTAACCTTCTCCATATCTTTCCAGTGTCTGTTGAAGGCAGAGGAAAATACCACAGGCTTCAGTAGCCTAAGATACAGCAATGCAGGCTACAGCTTGATCTTCAGAGCTTCATGAGAAATTTTACCCATGTTTCTTTCTAAAAGCAAAAAAAAAGAGGGATGATGCACTTTATATGAATCAGATAAACAACCCATACTTTCCTAAGCACTTCATTTATGGACTGCACCGTGGTAAGCTTGAAGGAGGCAGACAGTTGGCAACAGTTTTCCCAGTAAGCAGTCACTTGGAAGTCCTCAGGTTCAAACCCATCACTCTGAAGACTGGGTTACCAGCACAGCAGAGGAAGGCACATTTACCTAAGCATCCTCATTCATTGACTAAAACAGCAAAAGGAGAAAACCAGAGAGGAATCTCTTCTTAAATTTCATGCAAATTTCAGTGTTGGGACTGGAAGTGACCCAAAGAGCCACTAATACTGTTACCGTCCCAAAGGGCATCACAAGCGAGACAAGATGTTGCTTGTCAACACACTTCAGTTCTTCCATAAAGAAGGCCCTAGAAAACCCCACAGCTACACTCTGCCACTCTACCTGCAGTTTTACAACTTGACATCCTCTTCCTGAGGAAGATATCACCTTCACTCACTTACAGAAAACCATACAGAACTGACCTGGCTTTACTTGCAGCTTCAAGTCCTCCACTGCCATCCTTAAAATCTACTTGCAAGAAGTAAGCCAGTGCCTGGGTTAACATCACGAGCTTTCCAACAAAGCTTTCTCTTCTCTTCAAACCTTGATTGTTGGAGGAACAATCTGATACCAAAGATAGCAAATGCTTAAAACTACAAATACAGAACAGCCAGGGGTATTGTGTGTGGTTGAATAAGGGGAAGTACTTGACCTCATGGTGCCCTTAGTTCCAGATGAGCAGTCTGAGTCTTTTGAATCAGTATCTGACAGCTATATTTTTCATCAGTGTTCATCCTTGAGGTTAAGTGTCATATTTTTAACGAAACAATAATTTCATATAAACATTTGCTGATGGGTATTGATGACAACTGCTAAAGGAATGCAGAACAAGCAGTATGTACCCACAAGAAGCATAGTACAGCTGCTGCAGCACATTTAACATGCAGTACTTTCAGCCACAGAGAGAAAGGAGGAAAAGGTGAACAAAGTATTCATTTTATGGAGAGAAGAAATAAGCATTGGAGTTCAGTTTCCAATGAACATAGCATTTAGATTAATCCTTTCTAGAGGTCTGTCTGTGAATAAGGTGATTTTGTGAGTTTGGAACAATGTGTGGTAGTTCTTAAGTCTCCCACAATTTTCCTATATAACATAGACAAGTCATTTAACCTGTCAATGCTTCAGTTGTTGGTGTTTTTTTAAATAGCATTCCTAGTAACGCTGCTCAGCATAACATTTTCATACACTAGATCAGGTGTTTGAGATATTCTATATAAATGTGTATTACATATGCACACCCACATCCTACCTTCTAGCACTGGTGCAGCAAACAAAAATCACCATCACCTCTTGAAGGTACAATGTTTCTGTAAGAGAAGGAGATGGCCAGAACCAGGTTCATAGCTGAGAAGCTCTAAAGGGAGGCTCATAATCACAACTCACTTTCTATCTGGTGTCACAATGGGCAGTTTCATCAAGGAGTGACTAATCCGAGGTGCAAGATTAGCTTGACAGCCTGTTAAGAAATCCATCATCTCTCCATTTTAGAAGGCTGCAACTATGTGTTTTCTCCAAATTTGCATGAGTCTTGCTCCTGTTATTAGAAACAACAGACAGAACTTGGGACACTTACCGGCAATTGACAGAAATGGACAAAAAGTTAATAAATAAATCACCACTCAGCATAAGTCTCTGGAGTATGCTTGTGTAACATTTTATTTGCATACTTTGAAATTTATACTGATTTATATTGGCATGACATTGATTAAAAATGTTTGAAAGAGTTTTGCACAATTCTAATTAAGTTTTGTAAATAAATTTGTAGTTGCCAGTTATGATATACCCTGGAGATACACCCTGGAGATACACCCTGGAGAAAAAGCCTTCCTTTTACCAAAATACTAAGATGAAGGTAAAACTTTGATTAAACTACTTCAACCTCAGATAAATCTCATTGTAGACACTTTCAACTGAGATCGGTAGGGGTTTTTTTTAATATTGTCGCTAGTAATGTAAATTCAAATCTCACTGGTGGAGCAGAGAAAAGGTGTAGAAAAAACACTATTGTCTTCATCCGGGAATTTGTGACACGATTTTGAAGACAATTGTCATGGCCAACAAGATACACCAATCCCTCTCTGTGGGTCAGTTATTTTGGTAGCTATTGCCTGGCCTGCCTGCCATTCTCCACCACTGTTTCTTCTTAACCCTGGCGGTGCACATCAGAGTTTCCATCCAGGAGCTCGGCCTTATTGGGCAGAGAAGGTTTGTGATGCCACAATATTCTTCCAGAAAGCCCCAGTGATTAACCCAGTGCTGTACTGACTGCTTACATTTCACTGTTTTATGTCAAGAAATAGGAACCCATTTAAAAGATTTTATCAGACACAGATACAGAAGCAAAAATTTCCTATCAATGGGTACTCATCATAATGCTTGGCAACTGGGATGCAGCATTGCTTCAGCTCACAGAACTGGCTTGAATTTTGGTTCCTTTCTTAAGATGAATCCACCATTTTCACCTTTTAAATGTACAAGAAACTGTTAAAGAATTTCTATTAAAAAACTCCAAACTCTTATTTTTCTAATCTATGTAGAAACAAAACACCTGTTTTACAAGGAAAAAAATAATCCTTAAAATAAGTAATTTAGTTGCCTGACCAAGAATGAGATAGGTCAAGGAATCATAGATGGAAAAAACTTGCCATAGTGAAGTCAGTGACAGATTTTCCCCTTGTCTGTCTATGAGGCCAGGTTTCCACATTCTGCTTGTGAAACAGTTCTAAAAAGCAGGTAGTCAGGAAGAAAATATATTAGGAAAGTTAACCACATCCAAAATGATTGAAAAAAACCTGGCACAACACTTCAGAACTAAAAAGAAGCAATGCTATCAAAAGGATAGTCGCAATATCATGTCAGTTCTGCCAAAATACTATTTCACAGGAAACGAGAAACTCATGACATAATCAGATGATCTGCTTAAAATTCTCATTAAAAAAACCAAAAAAACACTGAAACTACAGATTTATGTTAAAGTGAATTTTCTGTGTGAATCCGAGCTAGAGTAACTGCAGGTCTATATTTCTTCTGTTGAATTTTTATCACTTATCTACAGTTCTTTGGTGACAGGTTCAATATTCAGGTTTCAAAAATTTCAAAATCTTTTGTGAAAGAAACTCTTCAGTCCCTCTTAGTGATTTTTAATCTGCTTTCTTAAAGAGTTTTAACATAAGATTTAGCATATTATTTAACATAATAATAGAAACAAGCCAATGTTTAACATGCAATGTTTCTTACCCTGAGTGTTATATTTTCCTTATGGAATGAATCAACATCTTCAAATATGGCAGAGCACCACTTTTGCACACCCTCTCAGAGGCACTGAAGGAAGTCCAGATGTGCCCAGGCTGCTCCCATGGCAGTAGAAATGCTGTGGGCCCTTTCCAGTGCACCCAAGGGCAGGTTCTTCACAGCTGATCATTGATGGAAGGTTCAAGACCAAGGTAGACACACTAGGTATTTCTTTTCCGTGATTTATAGAAGGAGTAGAGACTGAGGAGGAGGCAAAAATGAGGGAGAAGCAGCAGAGGGAACACAAAGGTCAGAGACAGGGGGAAGAGATGCTCCATATGGGAGCCCATGCAGCTGGCCAACAGCCCATTGAGGATGCACACTAGAGCATATGAACATTCCTGAAGGACTGCAGCTTGTAGAGACCCCACATCAGAGCACATTTTTCCTGACAGCAACTGCAGTTCATGGGCAAATCAGTGGAGCAGAGGAAGTGTGAGAAGGAAGGATTAGCACAGAGAAACCACTCTGTACTGATCATATCCTGCCACTCTGCACCATTTGGAGTGGGTAGAAGAGTCTGGATTGAGGGAGTTAAGTTGAGCATGGAGAAGGGGAGAGGAAGGGTGTTGTTTTAATGTTCTTCTTTTTGCTCTCATTATTTTAGTTGGCAATAAATTACATTGATTTTCCCTTAAGCAGTTTGTTTTGCCCATAACCACAATTGGCAAGCACTGCACTTGTCTTTATCCTGGCCCATGATCTTTTTCATGCTATTTTCTCCCTGTGTCCTACAGGAGAAGGAAGGGAGGGTGGACAGAGTGAGCAGCTGGGTGGGTATTTGGCTGTTAGCCAAGACTGACCCACCACAGCTTTCTTTTGGCATCCAGGGACTTCTGCTTTGTGGCAAGGGGCAGAGATGTCCTACTTTTGCCTTACCCTTCCTCTGCCACCCAGAAGTATGGCTGGCACAGCCACTGACTGACCAGTGCTTCATATCTGAGATTTCTAGCAGCATCTCAAACTGAGTCAGGGGTGTCTCTCCATAGTCCTGGCAGATAAATGTTATCCTTGGCCTCGGTTAAAATTAGACTGGGTCTAGCACTAGGGGACAGCTCAGGACCTACATGCTCAAGCTCCGCACTGTCCCAGCTGTCCTGCTCAAGCTGCTTTTGTAAAGAACTTTGTCGGGGTGGGTTGTCCAGCCTCTTTGGCCTGTCCACATTAATTTTTCCATGAAAAGACTAATTGATTTTATAAAAATGATACTGCATCTTTAATATGGGTTATAGCACAATGAGAAAGCATGTGTGGTCTTTTGTTACAGAATACAGCCATCTAGTGGCTATTTCTTGTTTAGTTTTCAAAAGAGAACAGTACTAACAGAAGACCAAGAGAATGACGGTGCACAAGCCAGAAAATTTCCTTCCTTGTACCTCACACAGAGTTACCCTGGAAGTCTTGGCCCTCTTGGCCACTTTGCCATGTCAACTTGTGGCAGACTTTCTAAAAAAAAAGCCATAGTAAGGTTAGGGCACTGAATGCCCACCAATACCAAATGGATAATGCCTGACAGAAAAGGCAACAGTTCTATAGCTTTTTGTATTAATTCAATATTTATGCGAATACATATCTGTAAAAACTCCATACACAAACACTTAGCATCCTGGCATACTTTTGATTCTTTTCTTTTACACATAATGGGTTCATTTCATAAAAAAAAATACTTTGTTACTTATTTTCTAAAAAAATCCTAGGCTATTTTAGCATTTCCACTTTGGTTCAGAGAAATGTTGACCCAAGTCTTAAAGAAATGTATGGAAACTGAAATAAAAAAGAACACAAGTATTTAACAGCTTTATTTCATATAAATTGCTTCACACATCCTAAATAGGCCACATGGGAACACTTACTATTTAGCTAATAATCAAGTCATGAAATAATAAAAAGGAGCTGCAGAAGAAACTGCAGAAATGTCTGACAGTAATCAAATCATGCCCACGCACCATGCAGAGGATGGCAGCATGAGGAATGGGTGTATTTTAGCCAGACAAAAGGAAAAGCAGCTGCGGTCACATATGCCCAGCCATAGGTCCCCCAGTGCTCCACTGCCTATGTGCTGGATGAGCTGTTTGGAGGCCCTACAAAGCTGTAGCACCTCAGAGCAATGTGTGAAAGGAGGCAGAACTCCCCACCCCATCTCTTAATGCTGTTTGATTTAACCAAGGACATGCACTGCAGTCTGCATCTTAGAGTGTCAAAAATAAAATTAAACAGAATAACCTTTAGCAGCTATTTTTAATGTATTATTTAATTGTATTCTCACACCAGTGCAGTTTGCTCTACCTTGTGTGGCAATCTGTCTACAGAAACAAATCAGTATTTTAATATGAAATGCATGCTAATGATTTAGCAGATTATATCCTTTTTTAGCAGATTATAGACACATCATGAAGACAAGCCCTTTCAGGCATGTTATTAACACAGAAGAACATATGCATTTATACATATGGATTCATATATATGGATTATATGTTTTGTGAGAAGAATGTAGAACTCTAGGGTCAGAGGAAGCATTCTAGTTCCCTGGATTAACCTCCTGTGTCACATCAGCCATTTGTTTCATTGTTAGCCTTTTCTTTGATTGCAAATGAGTGTGAATATTATTCCTGCGATGGGCTGGTTCTCCTGACCTCCCTGTTCAGGCTCACACACTCACAGGTCAGGCATGTTTCTGCCGCCCATAACGTCACAGCCCAGGGATTTGCGTGCCTGCTAGCCGTGGCCCAGATTTGCAAGGCAAGGTTGCATCGCCTTGGTGCAGCTTTATTGAAGACACTGTGAGGAACTATGGGAGATGCTTAAGTTAAAGTTGTACCAGATGAGAGAAGTAAAAGCAAAAGCAGGAGTAAAGATGTTCAGGCAAGATTAACTTCTAACAAGAGGATTCAAGTCACAAGTGGCCATGTGAAGCAGTATAAACCCCTAAGAAATAAAGCAGAGAATCAAAATGGCTCAACAAGATCGAGAATTTCGATGTCCTGTGGAGGTTTCTATGTCCCCTGGTCACTGAGGGCTGCCAGACTAGCAGTGACACGTCACATGTCTGCATGCCAAAATACAGTCCAGCAGGACATGAGCCCCAGAAATCTTCTATGCATTTTAGTCACTAGATTATCACTGTGTACTCATAAAGTTGTGCATAACCTGCTTATGCAACTTTTAGGCATAATGGATGCCTGAGAAAAAGCAAACCAGTGAATAAACAGTTACAAACCATAGTGAGCTGTGAACATCCTACAATCCTAAGAACAAAATACTGATACAGTGTGATCTTCACATCAAGATTTTCAGTGAGAAGGAAAGGTTCTGGGCCTTCTTGTTGAAAATTCTTTTATTTTTGTGCTATTTAGTGTCACTGAGCTTTCGAGTATTTTAGGGCTGGCTGGACGCTGACCCCACAGGCCTTTGTGTGTGTGCTCAACTCCTGAAAAAAGCTACAGCCCAAAGCAGCAAGAGCAGTCACAGCCCACAGCTCCTCTGAGGACAAAGTTCAGCTGCGATGGGCTCTTCACATGCAGCCAGACTATGGCATCTCCCTCATCTTGGAGACAGGTCACCAATCCATGTGTCTCTCCCCATCGGGGGAAGGCCTAGCTTTAAGTCCAAGGTACTTCTGGGAGCCTGTCCCAGGTTTCGTATAAGTAGTATGTGGCAATCAACCGGACAAGGCAGTTTCCAAGCAATTGCCTGGCTGCTGCTAATCCCTTCTTTTAGGTGGATGAGGCCGGTGAAGCCGGGATTGCCACCAGCCGCCCGAGAACCCAGTGGCTGCCAGGAAGGAGCACGGCTCCACCCCCGCGCACCGTCCCGCAGGCGTGGGAGCTGCTCTTGCCGCGGCCACGGGAACACCGCCCCGCTCTGCAGCAGGAGCCTCCCGGCCCGGCCCCTCCTGCCGCTTAACGCTTCACAGGGAACCGAAAAGCTCCGCCCGCTCTCCTGCGGCCGCGGGAAAGGCCCAGCCGGGGCCCACTTGTTCAACGGCCGATTGCCCAAAGCGGAAAGGCATCTCCAGCCCTCGTTCCGCCTTCGCCTTGGTGCTGAGACTGGCCCGGCTGGCGAGGCCCGGCCCTGCCCGGCCCTACCCCTCTCTGCCCGGCCCTGCCGTGCCTTGCCCGGCCCCGCCGGAGCCAGTTCCCCGCCGCACCCTCGCGGGTGCTGCGCCGGCGGACAGCGGCAGGGGGCGGGCGCGGGCAGCGGCGGCGCGGCGGAGGCGCGGCGGGGGCAGTCCCGGTGGGAAGAGGCGGGGGAATCCCAGCGAGCCGGCAGCGGCAGCCCGGGAAGCCGCTTCGCTCGGCACTGTCTGTAGGAAAATGCTGCGCCGTCCTCTGGCAGAGATAGGCACGCACTCTCCTCTCCCTCATCTCCTTTCCCCTCCTCTCCCTGCTCCTCTCCCTCTCCTTCTCCCTCTTCCTCTTCTCTGCTCCTTCCCCATGGCCACTGAAACGTTTTCTCACAGGCCTTTCCCAGCCCAACCCTCCTTCCTGCATGGCAGCTTTCTTATGCATGGCAGAGTACAAGTTTGCTCCCTGTCATGGCACTGGCTGAAGGAAACATGTCTTTGGCACGTAAAAAGAAGCACTCGTGAAACAACAGTAATTCCAGAGGGACCTTACAAGCTTGGCATGTGAACCTCATGACGTTCAACAAGACCAAGGGCAAGGTCCCACATGTGGCGCAGGGCAGTCCTAGGCACAAGTACAGGCTGGGTGAACTATGGATTGAGAGCAGCCCCAAGGAGGACTTGGGACTGTTGGTGGATGAAAAGCTTGGTATGACCTGGCAATGTGCACTTGCACAGTCCAGAAAGCGAAACATGTCCTGGACTGTGTCAAAAGCAGCATGGCCAGCAGGGCAAGGGAGGGGATTCTTCCCCTCTACTCCGCTCCCCACCTGCAGTACTCATCTAACTCTGGAGCCTCCAACATAAGAAGGCCATGGACCTGTTAGAGTGAGTTCAGAGAAGGGCCACAAAGCAGATCAAAGGGATCTCTCTCTTCACAGTCTCTCCTCTGTGAAGAGAGGGTAGGAGAGTTGGGGTTGTTCAGCCAATGGAAGAAAGAGAAGGCTCTGGGGAGACCTTACAACACCTTCCAGTACCTAAAGGGGACCTACGAAAGAGCTGGAGAGGGACTTTTTACAAGGGCTTATAGTGACAGGACAAAGGGGAATGGCTTCAAACTGAAAGTAGGCTTGGGTTAGATATAAGGAAGAAATTCTTTACTTCGAGGGTTGTGAGGCACTGGCACAGTTTGCCTAGAGAAGTTGTGGATGCCCCATCCCTGGAAGTGTTCAAGGCCAGGTTGCATGGGGCTTTGAGCAGTCTGGTCTAGTGAAAAGTGTCCCTGCCCATGGTGGGGTGGTTGGAACTGGATGATCTTCAAGGTCTCTTCCAACCTAAACCATTCTATGATCTCACATCAAAAAAACCCATGTCATTTTGCATGGCAGATGTCCCCATGATATCACTCAGAATTCGGTAAGTCTTTCCACAAAAGCTGAAAGTGGCACTTGCTGCAGTCTGTGACACCTTCAAAGAGCAGCTCACTGTGTAAGTGCCTCACTGTGATGTCTTGGAGTCACTGTGGGCTTGACAGTATCACATAAATTCACAACCCTTCAGTATATTTATGCCTGCAATTTGCTCATAAATATTCTCTGCACTTTTATATGAGAACTAACGTCAAGGATTCTGAGCTGGGAGCCTGAAGTAATTATTTCTCTAACAAACATAATAATCAGAATTAAATCTGTCAAGGACACTGTCCCAAAGCAGACAAGGCCTTGCATGGGAGAAGTGATTCAAATTAATTTGGTGAATGACTGATTTAACCATATTAGGAAGATCATGGCTTTTCACACAGTGTAAGCCCTTAGGGTCACCATCATGTATTTCTTCAGGCAAAGGAAATAATCTAGGGTTTTTGTCAAATTCCAGTCTGGGTTACTTAATCCACTGTACTGGAAGTTCCCCTGCAGGTTCAACCACTGTTATTGCCTCTAATGCAACATATAGGTACTTTCCCACTTCTCCCACTGCTGTGGCATGCTATAAATCAGCTCCTTTATTATAACCTGGGCAGTGTGGAGAGATCAGAAATAAATTCCTGTACAAATTGGTGATACTGGATTCTCTTTGAAAGAGAGCTGCTACAGTGGACACGCTTCTGCAAATCTTTTTCATAGAGATGTGCAAATTAATCCCCAGTGCGTAATCCAGGCCATCTTGTTCCTTTCCTGAGTCTGGCCTAACTCCAGAGTTAGGGCAGTGGAGTGTGACTGGCAGAAAAGTGAGATGAGGAAACAGTATTTCAGTGTGGAGTTGCAACTCTTTGTATGAATCCCTTTGATCTTGTTCTCCCTCCTGCACAGGGAGGGGCGAGGCAGTGTGCTGTGGATATGGCTCCAACAAAGGCAGGCAGAAACTCATCTCAAATCACTGAGCCACTTTATCTTTTCTTTGACCTGTGAACATGCCTAACCAATTTGAGGAGACATCAGCTTCCACCAAGGATATAATCATGGGTAATTGCCTCAGTGCAGAGGATCTTAGGAGTTGGAGAGCTGTACATGATTTCTGCTTTCTCTGCATGCGGCAAGGCTGGACGGGCAGATTGACGGGTGCTTTCTGGCTGAAACCACCCCAATTTGGGTGGAGCAGGCTTCACATGGCTCCAGTTGGTGGATTCACTCTGTTACTAAGCCAGTGGAAGCAAATTAAACTGCCTGGAGTTGCTACAATTAGATATTAATCTCTGCCTCGATTATGATTACCTCCTTAATGCCATGCCGCCTTACCAAACATTTTGTTACTCAGCCATAAACATGAGTCTCTAACAGCTCACTGCCCCTCCTGCAAGCACGCAAACAGTGACTCTCCTTCCCAAGTCAATGGCTTTTGTTGTGGACTTGACAGAAATGGTACCATCACCTTGCCCCAGGACAAGCACACAGCTCCGGAGCAGAGGCAGTAGCTGAAGAAGACACCTGCTGCAGGAGAAAGGATGTCTCCAATAGAGACGGAGATCTCCATCATGGTTCTTAAAGCATTTTTAGAATAATGGCAGTGCCTGAGAGTGCTTGCTCATGCTTCTTTTGTGCCTTCGGGAGGCCTGAAGCTGATTCCCCGAGCAGCAGATAATCAAAATGGGGTTATGACATGGTTAAGATGTTCAGTAACTGGACAGGAGCCAGAATGTGTCTATACAAGCTGAAATTGTATAGTTAGACATGATTAATGTTGTTCTTGCATTGGTTGGAAAGGAATCACTTAGGTAACTACTTTATCCCTAACTCAGGGAGCATGACATGTTAAGTGATTTTATCCTGATGTCAGTAATTTTGCAGCCTTTCAGTATGCTTATGCCTGCAGTTTACTCATAAATATCCTACTCCCTCTCTTCAATATTGGGCAGAAAGATGGAGATATTGAAAAGACATAGGTGATAAATGTTGCATTGTCAGAATGAAGCACACGTTTAGATCAGCAAACTCCTGTTCAGCTACTCTCTATTCCTGAAGGTTTCTAAATACCATAAGTGCCTTGTTTTTTGTCAGGCTCCAGTAGGTAGAGCTGTCACAAGGCCCTGGGAGCCCGAGGTTCAGCTGTCTCCCACAGAATACACTGCCATAGCACTTTCACACCGAGTCTCATGACTTCACATCCTACTGGTCTACAGAGGTCACACAATTCTGCAGCACAGTGATGAAGATGCTCATGTGGCAGAGAAGGGGGAAAACCAGAAGCGGAAAAACTGCATTATCACCACCCCATCCATGAACATGAACATATGCACATAATCATGACTGTGTACCAGTTCTCAAATGTATAACCAGCACTTGGAGAAAAGACAGAATTTTATATCTTCCCTAAGATGTGCAAGGTGTGCTGATCTCTGTGACCAGGGCATATCCCTGCCATCTTTTGCTTTGCTGTTTTACTTGTTAATTCCTCAGTGTCTCCACCTCAGGAGGGAACATAAGTTCCACCTGACAGAGAAGATGCAGTGTTTAAAACCACCCCACACCTTGTCCTAGCACTACATGCCCATGTAAAAATTGCTTTCCTTCTTTTTTACAAGCTTCCTTTAAACACTGGCAAGCCTCAGTGAGATGTCCCTGGGGCCTTCTCCAGACTGAACAACCCCAGCTCTCTCAGCCTTTCCTCTTAGGAGAGGTGCTCCAGCCTTTTGATCATCTTCATGGCCCTCCCCTGGACCTGCTCCAGTAGATCGAGGTCAAACCACTCTACGATTCTATGATTTTTACTTCTGTTATTTCACCTCAGCAACTCCAAACTACATAAACCATGTTTTTTCCTCTGATAAATAGTTCAGACTATTTATTGAGCACTCCTATTGAGCATGACTCCCTTGCAGCACGTAATGCAACCCTGCTCATTTGCAGCACCGGTCTGACCACATCACTCTTTGTGTGTTTGTACCCTTACAGGTCACTCTCCCTCACACACGAACACACAGCATGTTCTGCACCAGGAAGTTTAGAAAATTGAATCTTCTCTTCTCTAATCTGCTGAATAAAAGTGGATTGTAGAATGGCTCTGTAACTTCCCTTACCTGCAAGAGCTTAATAGCTCTTAATGTGCAAACAGTGCCATTTTAGTGTGACATGAAGGAGGGAAACAATGCTCTCACCTGTTACAAATGTGTCAATCTTGTAAATAATGTGGATACGTGCCCACCAAGTGGCACATGATGACAGGATTTGGTCAGTCCATTAAATTATTCACTGTCAACAACTTGAAACCAGAATGGAAAAACTGAGCCTTAGTTTCAGCCTGAGGATCTAGCACTTTTGAGCAGGATGCTACACTGGAAAATGTGTCAAAGAATATATGGATAAGGAGATTTCTGTACATTTGTCTGTCTAAACAGTTGATTGATAATATCACAGCTCTGTGTGTGTGTGGTCTGCTTCTGGCTCGAATCAACTGAGGTTTTGTTGTGTGCGTGAGCATGGACAACATGAGACCAAATTTAGACATACTACTCACAACAGCTTTATTTGCAGGTTTTAGACCTCTGGGAACTTTCAACCTTCTTGATCACCACGTTCATGTTCAAAAAGCCCTCTCAGGTCATGGGACCTGCAACCTGGGCACAGAACAAAAATCATCTGCTACCACAGGAGGCAGAGAAGTCAATGCTGTCACTACAACATTTTCTTCATCCCTTCTTATGTGGGGAAAGACGTGATTTTGTTTATATACAACGAATTAATTCCATCTTATAGAACAATGAAATCTGAACTGTTTACCAAATTTACTCCTAAATTTCAAACTCATCATACCACTGAGTCTTCTACGTTTCTTATTAAAAACTCAGTGTAAGCTGTTTCAGGCATATGTCCATGCAAAAGCCTAAAACTTTCTATTAGAGCAGGTGAATGGAATATTTAGAGCTTACAAAACAGTTAAAATGCAGATGGCCCAAATTTTATATAGGAATGGTCCAAAATTGTAGCAATGGAGGCAGGTTTCTCAAAGGAGAAACCAGTTGTCTTAAAAATTAATAAGAATGGGAAACATTTACAAATCTCTTTCTAAAAATACATCTTTTCTCCCTTATTTTCAAAGAAATCTTTTCTTCTATCATGTGAACTCATAAATTATGATCAGCTCCAAAATAAACAAATGAACAAGAGACATACAAATGTCTGTGAGACTGAATTTCAGCCTTATCCCTGTGAAATGCTATGCCTTTATTTCAAATTCTTGATCTGACATTGCTTCAGTTTAATGCCAAAAGGGACATAAGACAGTTCAATAATGACTGCCTACGAGAAACTTCTAGGAATTTTTCCAGATTTTCAACTAAATTTTTAAATGCTGGGACAGAGGGTCTTAAAAGGCTCTCTAAGACCATCAAACCATCTGCATTAATGTTTACAGCTCTTCTTTCCAAAAACCAGCGCACCTTTATAGCCACAAGGTCCAACTGGCCCTGTCCACTGATGAAATGAGCTGAGAGCAGATGCTTATAGTTTGCCAGATAATCCCTGGCAGATTTTACAGCCTCCTTACTACAAAAACTAAGTCTCTAGAAATTAAATAAAAACAGGTCAGTGTAGCCACTAATAATAGAGAAAGCTAAGGTTGCTTTCCAAAAAACTGAGAAAAATATAAATTCAGAAATCAACCAGCCACATCATCAAAAACTGTGAGCCTCAACAGTTTTACATGGGATGACTCACCAATCAATTTTAAAGTTGTTATAGCTTTGCATAACAAATTATTATTTTTCCTACATTATAACTAACTTCTTACTTGAAAAATGCTGTTATGAGGGCAAAGTCCTCCCTCCTTGCAACAGATATGAAAAGGCTCAAGCTCCTCTCATGGTTTGAACAAGCAAATCAAGATGTTAAAAAAGAAACAAAAACAAAAAAAAAACCAACCAAAACTGAGCAAAATGCCCAAAGCAGATCATTGATACCTCAAAGTTAACTTTAGAAGCTACTATTCAGGCTGTTGTACTCAATGTAGAAAGCAGACTGCCTCTCCCAAAGCCGTTTCCAAAGGGCAAGATCCTTGAGATTCTTCAAAATATCTGTGAGATAATTTTAGGATAGCCATTAAAAGTCCTGCAGCATTTCTACCAGGAAGATAAACTTGCCTAGTACAAGAGGATTAATAAATATTAATCCTTTGTTCCTTCTGATTAAGACCCACACCCATGCACAGCTAATTATTGTTTACTTGGATTTGTTTAGGATAAACTTCAAAGAACTCCAGAGCACAGTAAGATGGAGCTGAACTTGTGATGGTCCTCCTAGTGAAAAGAGCTTCTAAACCCCATCTTTTGACTATTTTGTACCATAAAAGAAAAATCTACACAAAGTAGAATAGGTCTCTTGGTAGTCTGTGTTATAGCTGCAGAAGGTTGGCTTATAGGCCTGTTTAATAACAAATTTGCACCTGAAGGTTGCTTGTACTGATGTCAGGTGGTAACAGTGCCAGGAAGTATTGGTAGCCTTTCTGAATGCTGCAGTTAATTCTTTCTCTTGCGTGCACTGTCCCTTACTAACTGTAATATCCATGACAGGGGGGACTGAGCAAGTTTTGGGGTTTGTTTTTTTTTGCAGAATGAATGGGAAATTCCATCCATAAGATTGGTTAAGTTCAATGGGATGTAAAGCAAAGAACAAAAGTAAAGATCTCCTGTGCTGTGACTGTGGCTGCCGGATTAATTTCAGTTGCATTATGGAGCTCTGGCTGCAGAAGGCAGGATCACATCATCTCTGGAGAAGGAGATTTTAATGAACCATTGAGCTGCCATCTATAAAACGTAGTCGGAGATTTTGCAATTTGCTTTCCCTGGGAAGAGCCTGCGAGAAGCTGCAGGGGCTGCAAAGGCAGAACTATTTACATGCTAAGCCACAGGAGTTAGCGCTGCTGTGCTTCCTGGCAACCTGGCTGAAGTAGGCTTCCTCAGCTGGTGGAGACCACTGAAGAGATGGCTATGCTGGAATCCAACAATGTCACCAGCTCTCAGGGATACAAGCCTAGAGATTCAGGCAAGAAGGCTTCAGTTCTTTGCTTTACACCCATTGAACTCAGACTTTTCATCTCTTACAGAAAAAATATATTCTAGTCTTACAGCTTCTGACTTTACATAACAGAGGAAAAGTCTGTGACTTGTTCAAATTTTCCCAGTGAAGGCACTGAAAGCAAATCTTTTCAGTTCTTGCTTTGTTTTACAGGCCTTCTGTGCCCAAAGTCTGCTGGAGGCTAATGACTGAGCCCCTTCCCTACTGAACAAACAGAGACTCATCCCTCCTTCCTGGCAGTTCCTGATCCTCAGAGTGTCACCCCCAGATTGTTCCAGGAGAGGAAATCCCGGGCCTATGCGGGCTTCTTTGGGTCAAGACATCTCAGCAAAGCATTGGATCGTAAGGCCCAGATCTCTATGAGAGCTCAGTCTCAAGCTGATCTCAACTCAGCAGTATGGAAAAAAGTGAAGTGGCAGCAGCATTTTCTTCCCACCTTAAGATGAATGATCTAGGGATTAGAACAAGCAAAGAGTGTTTGCTTGGTTTTGTTTTGGTTTATTTTGTCCTATTAATTCTTCCAAAGAGTAAGCATTTAAAAAGTTGAAAAAGTGATCTCACTTTAAAGGCTGAGTTTAGCAGTATTGACATTTTGCTCATTAAAAAATAACCTTATTTGTTGTGTCCTGCAAGAGGCAAGACTGTAGTGGTGAGTCTCTTACAGCCTTGAAATCTGAGATCACTAACATTGATACATGAATTAAGAGAAAATGAGACAGACACATAGATGGGTTAACCTCTCTCAGATATCTATGCCAAAGTTGCTCCAGCAGGGATCACCCCCTCAGGGGAGATGATTTTCCTCAGACTCTGATGACTAGAAAATTATTGACTGTGAAAGGAGGTTGCACTGCACCTGTCTAAATTTTTATCTCAGATCCATGTCAAAGGTCTCTTCCTAATTTTCCTTATTTTTGTGTTTCCTCACACTTATTTCACATGAAATGCACCCAAGTGACAGTGGTGGTGGAAGACAATCCTGCCTTTGTTTACCAGCAGGTACAGCATAAGAAGCAATGATGCAATCTTCCCCAACACTGCTTAAGGAGTGTGTTCCAACTCCTGATTTAAGAAAGGAGAAAGGTAGAAAGGTTGCTTCAGCTCAGTCAAGTCCTTCCTCCTGATGGTGCCGATGAATTAACTCCATTTGTGTTTTAGGGACTCGTAGAAATCAATTTTGATTTTGGCTTTCTGCATCAAAGGAGAGTTTTCCTTAGAATGATAGACTCCCAAGACCAAATACAGATTTGTTATACTCAACATATGACTTGGAATATTAATATAGACAAAAGGTCTTGGATTTGCTTAGTTAGTTTGGGTTATCTGTTATGAATACTGATAAAGCCAGAAGACCCTGAGCTCCTGTAGATAACTTACATGTCCTCTTGGAAGTATATTGACCGTTTATATGCTCCTGTATTTTTATATACACTTGTAAGCTTATATGCTCTTCCCCAGGGTGCAGTCGATTTGTCCTTTGAAACCAGAGAAAGCATTAATGGAGAATGAGCTGCATGTGTGGGCTACAGAGAATTGCTTTATATTGTCACTTTATAGAAGTGTTTCTAAAGGAGGTCTGTGGGATTTTGAAGGAATCAGATAAAGAATTAAATGTAGTTTGAAAAATATAATCACATTCACATACTCCTAAAGAAGGGCTTGCCAAAGACCTTGATGAAAACATGAGAGGGCCCAGCTAGAGAACCTTTCAGAGATGCATTTCATATTGCAACAACAAGGTTTCTCTTCTGTGTCCAGTGACAGCAGAAAAAGTGATTCTCAGCTACTTTTTTCTTTCACAGCTCTTCTGTTAACATCACAATTGCAAAAGCATTTTCTAATTCATGTCACTGTTAATCAACAAAGCTAATTCAGGTAAATCAGAGAAAATTAAAGACTTGGAAAAAAGTTTGAAATATTTCAACTGACTGTGTTTGAAACAAGGTAGGGAGCAGTAAGACAAGTCACTCTGCAGGCAGATGGGTGAGGTATAACCTGTGACAGGAGGCAATGACAACAAGAGAAGGGAGTAAGAAGAAATTTAATTGAGAGGAGATCCATCTCTGCAGGTTTGAATGACTGTCACAGCCACTGCCAGGTTCTGGGAAAGCAAGAGCTCTAGTCTCGTCTCATTTTTATGATGCAAAGTATTTTTCTAATATTGACAAATGAAAACATTTGTGAATCAGAGAGCTTCTGATAGGAAACATAAGGATAGAAATCCTTATGGTTCAAGCAAGCTCAATGTGGAACAGGAATTTCTAAATGTCTGGGCTCAAACTCAGTCAAAGCTGATTTATGTTTAAAAAGGAACAATAAAATTAGCGGTTTGAGATATAGCCTTGTGATACCTGGTGTAAAGGACAAGTTATCAGTCAGCTACTTTTGTGTTCTTGTCTGGAGACTCCGTGGTGAAGAGATTTGCAACAGTTCCCATATAATCCAAACCAAATTTATTGCTATTTGCACAACTTCCCATTAGTGAAATTATAGATTGACACACATAATCACTCAAAAATTGCATTTCATGGGTTGGTTTGCTTGTTTATCTGCCAGATTTACCAAACTGTGTGACTGAGACAGCCCCGCCATTCATTATTTCCTGTTCTATTAGCAGGGAATACGAATATTTGCATAATGGAATATTAAACTCTCATAAATCTGTTTAAAGTTAAAAGAAAAAATTATTAAAAGAATCCATTCTTTAAGTCTGCATATGTTTCTCAAATTGGTACTAAATTTCAAAGCTTCTAATTCTTGCAGAAGCCCTAAAGTCCATTGAAGACACTGTTCTGCCAAAAGCTGTTGGCTGGTTCCTGTTTGTCTCTCCATGTTCATCTCCACACACACAATATGATTTGTTTTCTGGTCACTACCTGACTACCTGGCACCTCTGGCTGCAAAGCCAGGGGACTTTTCTGTTGAATAGACTGCAATTTAATGCACAGGCTGGTCTCTGACCTGGACAATGACAACACTAGTGCTTTCTTGGATTTGTACAAGATTTGTTAGGCTTCCTTGTTTAGTGCTTTCCCCAAGCCAAACCCTGCTAAGTCTGAACAACACCCTCATGATTCATCATCCCCACGCAGCAGCAACGTGTTGCTCAGTTACCAGAACAAACCAACATCTGCCACGCCACAACTTCCAAGACAGCTGGGCTAATTGCTGCTGTGCAATAAACTGGGAGGGCAATGACAATGCTAGCACTGCTAATGCCACAAGGATTGTTATTCTGGTGTCCTTGGGGCACTGCACCACTGCTGCTGATCACAGAGGGGTAGGCTTCAATCTTTCTGGCATAAAGAGCTTGGACTTTTAACCAGGTCTGTGAAAAAAAAAAAAAGTGGTGCTTGTTTCTGCTAGAACATACATAACTCCCAAACAGTTTGCAGGCTGCTCAGAATCAGCCAGGAAAGTTGAAATATTGAAAATATTCTTGCTATTTTGAATATGCTTCTAATGAAGTTATTTTGAGCTGTCACAATTGCTCTCTCTCAAACATGGGAAAGGACATAAAAGGCAGTATTGCTTCACCTGCTTCAATAGGTGTCTGACATAAGCAAATTGGGATGTGAGGACAGAGAGGACTACAAGGAAGGAAAGCAGCTTCTTCCTTTCTTTTCAGATCAGGGTGTTGGTTTTGTTGCCTTGGGTGTTGCGTTTGAGGAGTGGCTGCATTGGCATCCTGAGGAACAACAAGCTCAGATTTTTTGCCAGCTTTAGAAATCAGTTAAATTCAAAAACATTCACAGTTTCAGTGTACCTTTCAAATATGCATCCTTTTAACAACTCTGCAAAAGGTGGTTATCTCTATTTTACATAGAAACACAGGTTTAGAGGAGGTAAATGGCAGTAGAGGATTTCAGCACTCTGTTCCTGCACTCACTGGGTTATTGGACATGCTTTTCTGTTCATCCCTCATATCCATGTATAGGCAAAATTGAGGTTCCCACTCAATAAAATAATAGCTAAGGTCAACCCCCTGTAGGTTCCCTTTCCTCCTAGACCCTCACCACAACAAACTGCTGAAAGATGATGACTTTCCTGAAGCAAACTATAACACTGAAAGCCCAGTTTGCACATGCAGCTCACTAAAATATTTCCCCACAGTACACCCACATGAATCACTAGCTGCAGCAGTAACAAGATGCAATTGAAAAATAACATTAAGAACAAACCTTTGCGGTACGTGGAATTTTGGCAATTCACATCAGGATTAGCTGCCATTTCAAACTCCTCTTAAGCTGCTTCCTCACCGTCATATATTTCTTACAAAAGACTCTCAGTATGGCCCCCTTCTCAACACCACTCGCTTCTTCTGTAGTTCACTTACTGACCTGATCAGTCACAGTCACTGCATTTTCTGGGGGGAAAAAGTGGGGGAAAAAAAGGTAACTCCTGATCCTTTTAATCGTTTTTTTATGGTTTCAAGGTTTTCTTTACTAGGATACCTAGGAAAAGTCATTTTTTGGAAGGAGAAGTTGTCCTGAGTTTCTGCTCTTAGAGGACTTCAGGTGTGATCAGACAAGAGCAGATAAAAGTGTGGCTTAATATTAACTCATTGAACTGGAATGACTCTTGTCTTGAGCATGTGCATTTGTCCTTTGCTCCCACATCTTCCTTGATTGATGGCTGAGAGATTTCCAATTAGAGTAGCTGATGTTTATTTAGTCCACTTTTTAGTCCAGGGTAGCTTGAAAAAGCTTTAACATTAATAACTCCTGAAGAGCTATGAGCAAAACCTTTGTCTTTTATGTGAGAAGTGGCTCCTTGTTTGTGCTGCTATAAAAGCTGTTACTAAATTAGTAACATTTCAACATATATAATTTGCTAATTATACAATTAATAGTCTTCCCTTTGCTTGTAATCTATCTTGTACTACACAGGGAGCAAAGGAAATGTCATGGATGCCATCCTGGACTGAAGAAGAAGCCAATACTTCACAACATATTATCTTCAGCAATAGCAGCTGCATCGGTCATAAACTGGTCATGTTGCAACACCTCCCGCTCTGAAGAAAGAGGTGGATCTAGATTCAGTTTTGTCTTTGGATCCAGCTGTGTGTCCCCCACAGCCTTGTCCCAAGACATTTCCTCATATAGACCTGAGGAGTGCCAGGTGCCTGATGGCTCGAGGCAAGCAGTGCAGACAGTGCTGGGGAGTCGGTCTGAGCACGGCTTCAGTTTAAGGCAGCGTCTGACCTACACAGAGAGGCTGCAGCCCCACTGACAGAGCTCGAGGTTTGGTACTCACTCTTCAAATGGACAGGACATTCACAGTCCCTCCAGGATGGACATTTCCTCTACCTTTTCATTTCATTACATCTAACTTCAAGAACATTTATCTTTTCCTCATTTACTCACTTCTTTTTCCCTGTACACAAGTTCCTTAATGAAAACTAAGTCATGGTTATTCACCAGAATCAAAACTTCCATAAAACTCATCCCTAAAAATTCCATTTATTGACAGTGGTCAATGAAGAAATTTCTTTCCTACAGTTTATATTTTAATGTTTTTATGTTTCCATCTGTTGTGAGATAAATCTAAATAATCTATAGGAAAAGTTATTTAGAAACATAAACTATGGTTTATTTAGAAGTTATTTAGAAATGTAAGGATTTACTAAAACAATGTTCATAAATCCGTTTGTTTTGATAAGATTAAAAATTTCATATAAGCATTGCTTTTGTTGTTCTACAAGAATAAAAGGAATATTATAATTAAGTGTCTAAGTCTGCAAATGAAGTGTTACAGTCTTATTTTGTTCAGATCTGCTTTTTTGACTGGGAAAGATTTCTATATGATTTTTTCTTCATTTTCAGTTTTAGTGACCACACAGGCTCTTGTCAGCTGCAGCAACAAACAAGAAAACTTCAATGTCCAGAAAGAGAAGCAGGCTGGTAAAGGGTTCAATATAAGCCCATAAATCTCTAATTATATAAATTATATTTGTTGATAATAACACATTTTGCTAGTCACAGATAGACTATTAAAGTTAAAAGGACTTTAGGACAAGGACTATTAAAGTTAAAAGGAAACTCTTTATTACATAGAGGAAGAGAGAAACATCCTCTTAACATCCTATAGGAGATATTAAATTATTATTACAATGGGCAAAGTTGTTGCTTTAAATGGCACTCATGAGATTATGGTCTTTCCTTAATTTCAACCCACATGAAAAGAATGGACGCTGCAGAGTTTTGAGCAAATGAGGAGGCAAATGAGGAGGAGGAGGAGAGAATGTCAGAGGAAGATCTGTGTGTTGGGGAAGAGATGTTTCCTTCACAGCTGCAACCTACTGACCGAGTAACATAACCCATGAGGGGAGGATGACCTATTCAGATGTGGTAAAACAGAGGGTTCTTAGCAGCTACATTCACCTTTCTTCCTCGTTAAAGCAGGTGCTGCCAGCCTCCATCACAAGTCTAACCACGAGTTTCCTCTGTGCCATTTGGCATTCAGAGCAGTTTTTTGGTCATTTAAAGCCACAAGGAAATTTCTATTGACAAACTTTTGGAGATGAAAATGTAGGTCTTACACATTCTGAATCTGAATCAGAAGTTGCCAACACTTGAAATACATATATATAAACCTGCAGTGGTTTATAAAACCTAGGAGACTGTTGACAAAACTTAAGTGAAAAAGTATTTTAAAATACTATGAATTGTACAGTTTTGATGATCTACCTTTCAAAAGATGGAGATTACTGAACAACATTGGTTTCTAGGTGCAATACCTGGGTCACCTAGAGTGAGGTTGGGGTAAACAGAGGAGTCCTATGGAGAAGGCACTGTCTAACATCTAGATATGGTTAAGAAAACAAACGAGTAAAAGAATGTCTCTTGCTGACACACCTAGCCTAGCACTTCACTCTAGACAAGTCACAGTTGGTTGACAATAGGAATGGCACCCAGACTGAAGCACTGCAGTTTTTCCACTGCTTTGCTGCCTTGTCTGTTTCCCCTGTCCTTTCATTCCCACCACATTTTCATTCCACTTGTTGTCCATTTTTCCTTTTGGCTTTAAATACATCATCAGTAAGTCTAGAAGATAAAATTAATTAGGTGACGAGTTGTGGCATAAAGTAATTCCTCCAGGTTGCTGTCTACTACTGATCTACACAGAATGGTGCTTCCTGGCCTCCTCCCCGTTTGTAGGATGTTTGTAATCTCTACTGGGAAGGGTACAACTTTAATTGGAAATTAGGGCAAGAGGGCGGAGGCTCCTAAAACATAATTATAATGCACCCTGCTATGTCCCAGCAAAGCCCTGGGAAAGCAGCCTGTAAATTTAATTTCGATGCTGTGATGGCTTCTCTGCCAACCGTCTCACTGCCCTCAAGCAATTGCAGAGGAGCTGCTCCCCAGCATCAAGTGCTGAATGACTGTGCCTCCTGTCTCCTTGCCAAGGAGGTTTGGAGCAGCCCAGCCCTAGCCTGAGGGGCATTTTCTACCCAAGAACTGATACTGAATGTCTCATCACCAGCGTCGCAGCCCAGGGTTTTCTGCCGATTCAGCTCCTTAGGACAGCACAGTGTATTTCTTAATCTCTTGTGACAGTAGAAATACAGTGGCTGCCCTAAAGCTGGAAGAGAGGCTTTCTGCTGCCCAGACCACTTGCTTCATGCTGAGCTTAATTTCATGTGAGTAGATGTTTCAGATGCCTACAATTTGCATCTATATAGTATTTTGTCTGTCCCAAAGCCTGATGGGAATTGCCCTTTGAGGGATATTAATTCATACATGTTTTGCTTGCAAGAGGTGGATAATAGTGCTAGTTACCGTAGCCATGGGGGAAGAAGGAAGCACGATGATAAAGCTCTGTGAGACTGACAAAACAAGCACTCCCTTTTTGAATGTCCCCCTGCATGTTAGTTCATTCATTTTTTTTTATTGTTAGGTCAGCCTACATCTTCATTATATTAATACAGACAAAATAAAGCTCCCTTACATTATAAAACTAAAACACTTGTAGAGCTGTAGTGAAGCACAGGTCACATTTTTAGTGGCAGGAGCATAAGGCAGAGGCACTGTGTTATTTGGCATTTCTCTGCCTTCAAAATGTTTTTCACAGGCTGTCAAAAAGTCTTTGTGTTTGTGTTTGACTTGGCAGGGATTCTCAAAACCAGGAGAGTAAGTGCGGGGGAGCCCTCGTACAAGCCCAGTCATCTGTAATTTGGCTTAGTCCTCTGTGATCTCTCATCTGATAACCTTCAAAGCCGGCCTTTCTGTTTGGATGGTATCGCTAGTGACTTGAAAGAAATAATCCCTTTGGATTACATTAGTTTTACATTAGCTGTACTACTGTTTTTAATGGCAAAGCAGCTACTGTATTTACAATAGAACCAGGCCAGTTCTGGGGCAAATAGATTACTCACTACAAAGCAAATCGGATCTCAGCTTCTCAGATCTCTTTAAACTCTCAAATTTGTCATTAATTGATATTTTTATGCACTAGAAAATAAAAATTAAATACCTAAAATGTCATGCCAAACATGGAAAAAAGTTCAAATTTTTCATTTCAAAATTTTATTATTCTAAACTCTGTAAAAAATATACCAGGAAAAGGAAGCTGAAATAGGTATTTTGTTTTGGGAAGATGTTCATGAAAGTTAGCCAAATAAAAAGAAAACCAAAAGTGCCCTAAAGAATCAATCATTTAGACAAAATTAATATCAGACTTCTGAGGGTTTTTATGCAGTAAGCTACAAACAAACACTGCTCAGACTGAAGCTGTTTTAATGACACAAGGTTGATCAATATCAAACCAAATTTCCAATATTAATCCAGGCTGGTACACCACCTGTAGTAATGTTTACTACATTAGAAGAAACCATCCTTTCTCAAAACATACACTGTATATGATCTGTGTAATATTCTGCATAAACTAATATTATGTATAGGAGGTGACAGTCCACTACAATGCCTGAAGCTACCTTTCCTCCTCTGAACTATTTTGGTTTGATTCTTTGTGTTAGTTACACTCCTGTTGCAGGTTCCAGGCAATCTTTGAGTTGCTTCACTAGGAGGAGGTGGAAGTGTATGTGGAGAACAATTCTTTCCACTTTCTTTGAACTTTTAAAGGACTCATTCCTGCAAGCACCATGGTTCCCAAGTGCCCTCAGGAGCTTGAGAGGTGAAGGCAGAACATCTCATTTACAGTCCACCACTGCAAAAGGAGCTTTAGCAAACAGCCCTTATGTCCTTACTTGTCTTTACTGCGCAGATGGAGAACAAAAGAAGTTTGGTTTAACCTTGGTTTTTGGGGGTTTTTTTGCAATGCTCCCTCATGCTGGCCTAGATGCTCTTTAAGCATGCACTGCCATAGAGGTGAGCAAGGCTCCCCTCCAACCTGCCTACATGGCTGGGGTGAGGAGGGTTCCCAGTCTGGCTGCTGCATGGCCAGCTCAGAATAGTTGTGCTCAAGGCTGGACAAGAGAAAGGAGGCACTTGAAGGATGCCCAAGATGCCACTAGGGATGACAGTAATTAACCCTTGTGGCAGTCATGGGAAATTAGTAAGCAGCTGAGACAGAAGTACAGATTTGGAAGGCAGTGTGCTGCTTGGGGAAGGATGGTTTGAAAGGTATGGAGCAGACAAAATGCAAGTTTTTGCAGTTGAAACAAGAAATTGTGAGGGAGGAAAGCTCAGAGATGACAGTGCTGCCCCTGGGTATCGCCACAAGCAGCACCAGAAGGAGAGATGCTCTTGTTGTCTGGCTAGTGATACATATTGGATGGAAATCAGAGACCGACCCTCAGATTGTTTTTCAAATCAGTCTCCTGTGACAGATAGATAGCAAAGCAGAGTTGGGATAAGATAATGAACAAAATGATAAGCAATTTTCTCTGATAGCCAGAGATAGCCCTTGGTGACTCAGGAGATCCTTGCCTGTGCTGTGACTCAGGGCAAAGCGTAAAGTTTCAGCTCTTTGTGCTCATCCTCCTGTTACTAACCCAAAGAGTATTTCATGGTGTGAAAGCATCAGACCTAACAATTATGGACATAAATAGGTGTGTCTGTTCCCTCCCTTTTTCTGTGTATTATACATGGGAGTATTTTAAGGAAGGTTGTAAATCTTGACATGGTGAGTCCTTGATTTACAAAATTCTTGGGCTAACCACTGTGAGTCTCCAAACCTCTAACCTTCCTCTGCTCCACACAAAAATCTCTCAGATGAATAAAATGGCAGTTTCAACTTGCTAGTAACTTGTTTGGGACTGTAGGCTAAAACAGAGGGAAACTTTCCACTTGAATGGGCAACCATCCCATCCTGCCATGAAGACACCAGCCATGTCATAAAAGGGCCAAATGAGTTCTTTGGGCTTCTGCCTTAAAACTCCTTTCCCTGGGTGCTGTAGGAGGCAGAGGTGATGGGCAGCTCCTTCTTCTGCATACTGGTGGATTCAGAAACTAGTGCCCAGAAGTTTGTTGATGCTAGTGAAAAACTGCAAGGCAACACAGAGTATACACTCATGTGAAGGAAGGGGCTACAAAGGTAATTTGGCTGCTAATCACCTCAAGTCATTTTACTTTCAGGACTGCAAGCAGATTTTGGGATACTGTTTTTGCACTGAACTGGGTTTTTCTCTTGAACCTCAGTTCTTGCTTCTTTCTTCTTTTGAGGGTTAATTCTAAAGCAGCTTGAGAATATCCCATTCTTCTAATTTTCCTAATGTCAGCAGGATTTTATTACTTCAAGCCCTTTTATTTAAGAAGAAGAGAAGAAGGGTTAAGGGATAAAAGCCTAGTTGCATTAATATTTTGTATAATCTTCAGATATGAGCATGGCAAACATGTGTATGCCTGTCAAGACAGTGTGGTAAAATTGTGACAGCTTACAAAAAAAGCAGTAAGGCTTTACAGAAGTAAGGTGAGAAGAATTCCATATGGGAGGAAAAAAGAATGAAAAGCTGGAAATAACAACATAATCCCAACTGTGATTTACAAAACTTTGGTCCATCCTCATTCACATTGAGCCAGCTATGGACTAAATGGTGATACTATGGATGAGTATAGTAAATACACATTCTAAATAAACTAGTATATGTAATATTTTTCCTTCATTTTTCTTGTTTGCATTTTACTTGTTTGACGTTTTCCTGAGGGCAGGGTTCTAGGGCACCAGTTACTTTGTAGGAAATGGGGAGCTGGGCGTATAAGCCAGGTCTACAGTCAATAATTGAATCTTCTTCTGGGTTTACACTATCTGTGGAAAAATCCTACAGGCAACATCTGCTTCTCTGTTTGATCTGCATTCGAACAATCAAGGGCTATTTAAAGTGCTTTATGATGGATTCTCCATGGATACCTAATATAATTTCTTTTCAGTATGATACTGGAGTAGGTTTTCACAAAACTGTTTTTACAGAAAACAGATGGCTTGGGCAAACTAGGGCACAAGTAAAAGGATGAATCATAAAAGCTACCCAAGAGAGGACAGTTTGATCTAATCTCACCACATTTATCTTGAACATGAAAACTATTTTGAAAGTTGTTCCTGTAAATTTTCCTCACACCCAGCAGTCACGTGCAAAATCCTATGATACATCCACATTTTCACTTTGATCATGAAAAATCAAAAGCAGAATTGAAAAAAAAAAAAATTACTGCATCACTTCACATGCAGGAACTCTGTGGAACTAACCACTGCGTGCAGATGGGCATCTGACCCCTAATGTATTAAGTCACTTAAGGATCCACCTATGAAAATGGCTCTGATGGCCCCATTAGAATCATCTGCAACCTTAAGGTTATTCAGGTGCTTGTTTGGATTTTGGCATGTAGTACTGAAGAATTTTGCAGATAAAATTGAGGCCCAGACATGCCTATACAGCTGCACCAAAGCAACAATTTTTTCTTGAAAACAAAATTTCTGGCAAAAGCAGTATTTTGACAGTGTGGAAAAAGATGAAGAGAGACCCAACTGATTTAATCTCTCTTTCCCCATTATTATCAGTCTTTTAATTCTCAGGTTTGAATTTCCAATATGATTCAGAAGGAACTCTTTGTTCAGATCACTATCTTTCTAACAAGATGGTTTGATTCCTACTTTCTGACAGTGTGCAAATGAGCCAATCCCTTTTTCCCTTATCACAAGCTTGATTTTTACATTCTTTTCTTAAATCTATTTATCTTCAGAACACAGAGCAATCCACTAGATATAGAAATGTGCAAGGAAGTGTTCCAAGAGATTGAATTATAAGAAATAATAACTGTCACACAACTGAGATGTGTCAAAAGGAAAGATGGATCTCTTTCATGTGACCACTTTGTGCATCTAATAAAATGCACTTTAATTATCACCCAAATTCTTCTACTCTTACACACATTGAATTGTCCTTTATTTTGGAAATGATACGTCAACTGTAACTCGTTTCTTACCTTATACATACCAGTGTCCTATTCCAGAAGTAAACAGAGCTGCTGAATGGAGCATCCATTAGAGATATTATTGATTCTGAACACATATAAAATAAGGAGTTTGCACTTCAAGAATGAAATGTGACAGTCAAGAAAACAAATAAATGTTTTGCAAGTGATGTCAATGTGGTCAAAATTTCAGTCTTGTCATTAGTTCATACAACAAAATATGCACAAATACAACTGCAAACCAGATTGCCTTTGAATTATTGATTAAGCAGAATGTGTTTTAAGACCAAATGGCAAGTGCCTGAGAAATGTAAAGTGAAATATGGATATATTTGCAGAGAAAATTGAAAAGACCAAGATGTTCAAGCTCTGGCAGAAATATCAGAAATTAAATTGAACATCTTATCTTACCAGCAGGAAGTTTTCATTATTTCTTTTGTTTCAGTTTGTACCTGTAGGGCTACTTGACATTCCGCTTGTTTTCAGCACAATTTCTTCATTGCTTTTCAGTAGTAAAATTGAATTAGATAAAATACATTTGTTGGAGGATGTTGCCCTAATTCTTAATTTGACTGGAATAGTAGTGATGCCTTTGCCAGTCATCTTTATTTCTGTTGTTGTAGTAGACCTCATGTTCCCAAAAGTTTCAGACATCTGTTCTTCCCTGCTCCTTCTTTAGCATTGCCGTTAGGCAAAATGAAACTTTAAGGCTTTTATTGTGCTGCTCTTAGTGTTTAGGTGCTCTTTTCTCTTATAGACAAGACTTGGAGCAAGAACCCGGGCACACAGAGATGCAGAACTAAGGAGATATCTTATCTTCCTCTAATTTCTCCTTTGCTTGAAAATCCAAGCTTTCTGATTGTGACTTATCTGAAATTAATCTAATAATTTGGTTAATTAATACTGTACTTGACCTTAATTGTAGACTAATCTAACAATTTAGTTCATAACCTAGCAGTTGATAGTTAATAATCTAATAAATTGAGGCACATCCTTGGCTTCTGGATTCAGCTTCTTTTTCTGTCAGAACTAGTTATATTTTGCATGCTAGTTTTGCCATGCACCCCTGTTGCAGCAGCCACAGGAAACAACGCTGGCATCTCTAAAACAGTTTTATCCTTCTTCTCACTGTTTTTCTGCTGCATGTGTTTTTCTAGGAATCTGTGTTGAACTGGCCTGGCATGACTGGAACCAAACTAACCTAAAGGCAGGATTTCACTTGAGCACTAGTGCCTGTGATACTTGCGCTTATTGGATACCCACCTGCCCACTTTGTTCTTTAAGGGAAAGCCTTTCCAATGAGGGCCTGGGACAGGGAGCCAGGCTACAGTCCCTGATGCTGTGCTGGGGTCAGCAAGTTGCTTCATTCCTCCTCTCTCCTAGGAAGGGAAAAGTGGCAGTGGGGAATGGGGACTGGGACTGTGTCCTGCAGAGTCACCAGCCCTGTCACAGCTCAGGCACCTTTAGGCAGGAGGAGGAGAAGAAGAAGAGAAGAGAGGAGGTGGTGAAACTGCTGAGATCAGCAAGGATGAAGAGAGAGGAAGGGGGATGATCACTGGAGATTTTCTTTGCTTTTTAATTATGCTGTGCTGTCTCATCAAGGTTGGAGTCACACTCCTAAATCTTGTTTTGTGCACCTTTCCCCACCTCCAGATGTTTTGTCAGTGTCCAGCTAAGGTGAAAGAAACTGTAAATACAAACAGTGGTTGCTTAAGTTCCCTTTAGCTTCCTCAGGGGGTTGCCACATCTGTTGGAGGAAGAGCACTGAGCAGGACCATGCTGGTTTCCTATTTGGTGAACATGAGTGCGTTACTGTCTGTGCCAAGATGAGCTGCAGCACATCACAGCACAGAATCATGCATGTAGCTGCTCAACACTATAAGCCCATAAGCAAACAGAGTGGTCCACAAGTGTCCACTGTTCTCATGTGCTGGTGAACAAGGCCTCAGGAGACAGCCAGCATAGGACTAAAAAGTAACACGAGCTGTAGTTGTGATGCTGGATGTCAAACTCCAGCCAGCATACTCAGGTACTCCAAGGTGGTGCCTGAGAAGAGAAGGCTTCAGGGGCTTTCATACTTCCCCACTCTCAGTAGAGAACAAAAGTTAAGACTCATTTTTGAAACAATACATAGCTACCATCTTTTATTAGATGTAATAAGCATAATGAAAATATTTATGGTGAGTTTTTTCCTGAATGGAGAGTATTACACAAAGAATTGCAAGTCATTTTATACAAACTGTGTTCTCAGCTATATTTCATTTTGGTTTTCTTCCAGCTAGGAAATATTTTTTTTAAGTATTTACATGTTCATGTCCAACTATTCCTTGTTGCATATACTCTCCCCGTTGTTTGTACTGTCCCCATCTCTCACACTTATCGATCAAAGTTAGGAGACACTCCATAAAAGTGAATAGAGTTAACTGCTTAAAAAAACCAACCAATCAACCAACCAACCAACCAAAAGACTGCAAACAACCCAGGTGAAGCCCTGTGCCTTTATTAATTTTAGCTCCAAAGAAGTTTTAACTAAAAATTTTCCACCTCTTATTCATTGAAACGAAGAACACCCGGCAGGGCTTTTGATAGTACACATAGTTATAAAATTGCAGATGTTACAAGCTAATAAACCTCAGTAGTTTGGGATTTAGATGAGACTCCTTTTCCACATCACATATTATCCCTTTTTTTCACTTAAGAGAATAAATGGAATGTTATAAACTTAGGTTTAACAAGGCAGAAACCAGCAGAGTCTTGAGTATACTTCATTGCTTGCAGTATACTGAGGCTTGAGGCACTGTGGAGTATAAGATGCTGGAAGATGTTTTATGATGTGATTTTCTCTATGAGAGCTTTAGTATGAGATGGTAAGGGGTATTTATGCATTTTAAAGTTACATATGACAGTATATATTTTCCACTTTTAAAATACTTAAGAACAGCAAATGAACAAAAAAGGGGCCTTTTAGCAACTGTTTAATACTTACACTCACACTGCTCCAGCTCTATTCCTGAGGTATAGGGAAATCACAGCTGACTTTTCTACACTGGATAAAAAAGCTGGACCAGTATAACAGAGCATTTAAAAGTCATAGGTTTTGATACAGCAGAAAAAAAGTGTCAGACACCCAAGAAGAAAGCCACACCGTGAGCTTTATCAAACCAGGTCTGCAGGTTGCAGGAGTGGCTTGAAATCCCTTCTGCCTCTGACACCAGCAATGGCACACCAGGATTTTTAAGATCTTACTGGTGGTCCTTGCTTGCTTTTGCAAATATTTGAAAATAAATACATTCCACATGGATGAGTAAAAGTCAAGATGCTGGCTCTGATAGGGAGCTTTAAATCTGTGTCCTTATGGCTTAAGGGGATGAATGAATGAAAAATAGAAGCAAAGCTATGGAGTGCTGGCTGACTAATTTACTACTGTGGCAGTCAATGGGTAAAGGTGTTTGACTTCTTGGAAAATGTACAAAATCTTCAGGTTAAAGATGATATATACAAAATGGGATTTTTGTGAGTTGCTTTCCTTCAGGAAGATGGTACACATAGTTTTGTTTATTGCCATTTAATAAATTTTCCTAAATTTAATTACAATTAAGAATGTACTTAAGATGCAATGGAATCCACATAAACCCCACTCATGGGAATGAATGAGGAAAAGCAAGGGGTTTTAACATTTATGCTTTATCTAGCCAACCCACATGAGATATGAAGGTCCAAAACAGAGTAGATAACTTTATTGCAGATGCCAGTGTCATTTTTCTACACACACTAGAAAAGTTTCCAGCCTTTTCTACTAACATCTGATGACAATATTCTGAAAAATGTAGCTAGTCTGTCAGGTATCTCTGGAATATAAACACATTTTTCCTGGTGCTTATGGGGAAGAGTAAAAATATGTGGGCTTGACATTTCCCAAGATCTGATCTTCATAGTTAGGGAGGCAGCAGAAGAAAAATCCCAAGCATATTTCCATAATGGCGGTGGTCCAGCCAAAGCCGTAGGCCCAGCTGAACATATTGATCCCTGTCATTTCAATTTCAGATGAGAACTTTACTGGATAAATGACCAGGCCCATGATGGAGAACACAGCTGAAGAAACAGGAGAAAACAAAAAAAATGTTTAACACCCAGCACCACTGCCTTCCTCCATAATCCCTGTAGCTAAACCCATCCATGTTTTGGAGGATCTGAAAATCGATCCAGTGCCATGACAGACTTTGATTTTTCATAGAGAGAGCTCAAGTGTATACAGGCAGAGACTTGGGTACAGAATCAGTTGAGGGAAGGATCAGTTCTAGTATAGATATCTCTGCACACGCTAAACTTGACTCCACATACTGCCTTACCAGCCACAAAAAGCAAGCCTCCGATCCCACGAATGAAGTTGAACCGAAGTGTGTCAATGGCAAATGCTATAATGGCCAGTGCAAAACAGATGACTAGAAGTAGAAAGCCAACCAGGTATGTGGCAGCAGCAGCTCTTCCCCAAGCTGAAATCAGAAGGAAGATACATTAGAAAGGAACAAAAACAAAAACACTGTTTTCCTCTGGTTAGTAATTATAGGTTAATTTTAAAACCTGTGAAAAGAGGATCATCTTCCATGAAGAGCTTTCTCTCGCCTTATAGGTGAACATTTCAGCTCCACAAGAAATCATGCACTAAGTTCAGAATGCATAAAAATTCCAGCTTTGTCTGCTGATACAGAATGCAATGGGGGCTTGTGTGCAAGCTTACTCTTTAGTTTTAACAATTAAGAATCAGGATAAAAATGGCTCTAAAGATGTAAGAATTAACACTGTCCTTCAATAGCAAATGTTACCTCAGCAGATGACATAAAACCAGCTTCATTTTGCACAGACAAGGAGAATTAAACTGTTCCTGAAACTAATAAAAATCTTCCTTTGAAATGAAGTGTTTATGAAAGCACTACCAATCTGGCAAACCTAAAGGAATGGAAATAGCCCGTCAATATTAAAATTCAGGGATTTCTGCCTTTCAGCCTTAGTTTAGCTCTGTGTCCTAAATGGAGCTAAGGATCTGTTTTGTAGGGAAATTGGATCCCTAATTTTGGTCCAAATTTAGAACCACTTAAATTCAAAAAGCTTGTTCAGGATATTAATGCTTTCATTTTCAAGTTATAAAACTTTATGTTATAACATGTTAGAGCAAAGCATATTGTGTTGGCATAACAACAGGAAAAATAATATTTATTTAATATTTCAAGACTTGAGGAGCAACTACTGCTCAAAGAGATTGAAATGTCTCTTATTCTGGATGTAAAAAGCCCACTTTGACATATTTTAAATTGTGTATTAAATTGAGTAAGCAGTTAAAGTCTGCTAGGCACCTATAGACTTCATCCCCTCATCTAGCCACTATGCCTTTGTCAAGTGTTGGCTTCTAACCAAATATATGCAGCAGCAGTGCCAAAAAATTAACACAGCCCAAACAACCCTGACAATAATTAGAATTCAACTTAAAAGCAGTGCACATTGTTCAGTAAAAGTTCCCTCTGAAATTGAGTAAGTAACCTATCAATTTGTTTGCTTTAAGCACGGAAGTAATAAAATGCAAAGTGTTGTGCCTTTCCCTTAACCAGAGTCAGGCAAGCATGAAAGCAACTGCCCTGTCCCCAGCGAGTGACAACTTGGTGTTTAACCTGTCTTTCCCTAGGGCCTACACCACCACTACTATTAGGCAAGAAAAATGTATCAGGATTTTCCAGCCATCCTTTTCCACCCCTCAGTCCATCAAAAGCAATTTCCCTTTTGTTTGCTTTTCAGTGTTCTCCCTGCTTTATGGTCCCTGCTCTATTCTAGCTATCAGACTACATGTTCAGTTTTATGCCATGTCCATTGCCTGTCTTATTCCACAAAGTTTCTGTCTGCTTATGGGTCTTTTCAGCTGAATTGTTTTTCCAGTAAACAGGCAGCTGCCTGAGAAGACTGAAAGGGACAGCAAATGTGTCCTTACGTCTCATTTTCTAGCCCAGTGTTTTAGCTCAAACTCCTCTCTGAGAGTTTACAGGAGGCTCAGAGGTAGAGTGTGCAGTGTGGAAGTACAGATGGGAGGACAGCACCTCAGGCAGAGTATCAGAAGAAACAGTCAAGAAGAGGAATTTCTTATACTGCTCAATATACCCCATTGAAAATGCTCCTATTCCCAGCCTCTCTGTTACCCCTTTAAAACAGCAAAAAAAGGGACACCTGGCCATAAAAGATGTTTCTTTGCAATGATGACCTCACTGCTCTTGGGTACAAGAGTTCTGGATACTTCTGACAAAAGGGTGAAATGATAAGAACTTCTAGAAGTGATGTTTTTTCTTAGGTGCACAATTGCTTGTGGTTAGGTACAAAACTCCCAGGCACTGGGTGTCTTTTCCCAGAGCAGACTCAGAGCACAGCTGCTTGCCCAGCAAACTCTGAGCCACCAGGAGTCCTGGGGGTTCCACCTCACCTGCTGCCAGGGCATCTGCCAAAGCTCAGCCTTGCTTCCCAAGAGCAGCTGACGGTAGAGCACCAACCCCTGGGGTGGGACCAGCGCCTGGGCTGGGGGCTCAGAGAGCTGTGCCTGGTGGCCGCAGCCATGTGCAGTGGCACCTTGCCCACGCCAGCACCTCCCTACTCTGCCAGGCTCACCCAGGTGTTTTTCCTGAAGTAGTGTTCCAAATGCTGTGACTGTATGGAAGCAGATTGGGTGCACGCCCAGCCCGCTGGGCACTGGCTATATGGCAAGAAGAGACATGCTTGTTGCAAAATGCTTACACCATTTGAAGGCATTGCTCAACCACCTAACAGCCAAATTTGTGGCTCTCTACAGAAGAGAAGAAACCCCGTCAACACTGGAAGAAAAACAATACACAGCTCCAAGGCAGTAGAGCTGCATGGAAGAGTGAGTCTCTATGGGGTTTTTTTGAGGAACAGTGTTCTGAGTTCATCTGTCCTTTACAAAAAGCAGCAGCTATCAGTAGTCTAAGACCACAGTGTGTAAACACCTTACCTTTCTAGAGTAAAAGGTGACAAAGGCTTTGTGCAGCAATAATTGCAACTGTTTCTATATTCAAGATGCTTATTTTATCTTGTGCCAGCCAGGAGTACTAGAGTAGCTTAGTCCTTTACCAATAGAACTAAGACTTAAAATTCCTTAAAAACATCAGACAGAATTAGAAGAATTAAATTGGTCAAAAACACTGACAAGCAAGTGATTAATTTGGTCCCAAGTATTTTCTTATCTTCCAATGTTGTGGGGCTTTTTTTCTTTAACATTGAGTAAAAGCATAAATAAATTGTTCTATCTGCAAAGCTTTTTCTTAAAAGTGTGAACTCCAGGCCCAAGAATCCTCATAGGTGCAACACTAACTCAAAGTATTCTTTGCTGCAAAGAGAGGGCAGTTGAAAACTGAAAGGATTCGGTGCACCTGTCACCAAATCAAAAACTGAAATAGAGGAAGCAGCAGGTTACAGGATATCAAATTGGGTCTGTGAAAATATTTAGCAGTTTTTGAGATCTGTTTTCTCAGCCACAAAAATGACGGTGATCTTTTGGCTGTTTAAGAGTTAAAATGTACTTGTGAGAAAAGAAATGTCTGTTTATACAAAAATGTCCTTGAATACCAGCAGGATCCTGTAACACGTTGGTGCCAGTCCTATTTCTCCCTTTTTCAGTTCCTCCATCAGCTGAAACAACACCAATGAACTCTATGAAAGCGTTTGTGGGCAGCTACACATAATCCACTCTTCAAAAGTCCTTCTAACTGGCAATTTTCTGAGCAATTTTGTCTTAAACAAGACCTTGCTATCCCAAACAAGCAATAGGAACCCATGTTTTCACACCTATCTCAAGCAGAGCGAGGACAGTGCTTCTGATAACAGTGTTTTGTATGTCAATCAGCAATGATTTGAGAGAGTCTGGGCTATCCAAAGTAAATACAGTAATAAGTGACCACTGGAAAATGAAAATAAGTGCCTGACTTTTATAACTCCCTGCATGTGAGAACCAGAAAGAGCCCATCCATGCCAGGACAGAGCTCATGACATCTTATGAGCAACATAAGTAGCTGAGACAGAATTCAATAATAACACAGATTTATTACTCTGCTATTCAAGCTAACTCAGTTTGGAGGCAGCATGACTACCTCTTGTATTGCACCATATAAACATATTCTGATTATCCTATATCTGGCTGCAGCCATACGGAAACTGATGAACTTAATTAGACATCCAGGACTAAGAATACGTCGTTTCCTGCCTTCCTGATTTCACTCCCTCACATATTTTACAGTTTACGAAAGTGTAAACACTCTCTGTGCTTCACTCATAAAGAAACACACTTTCCTGCTCAGCAGTAAGTTGAGCCAAAACTTTGAACCACCAAACCTAGAATTTCCTTAGCCTGCCATCTTTCATGCTTCAAATGGTGCCTTCAAAAAAAAGAGCTGTTATGTCTTGAAAATAACATGTGACTTCTACTTCCCCCATGGCAAATACAAATGCCCATGTTTCTGGTGTTTCAAAACATGGGAAAACATTCACAATAACATTTTCATGCTTTTCTTGATCTGGTACTCCCACACTACATAAACTGCTGAGTCTCTCTTTGGGTGACATCTTCTGAGAGCAACCCCAGAGAGTTCAGAAGTACTGCTTCTTGTATAATCAATAAGAACAGACTTCTCCAAATTTTCCTCTTGGCTTGAAGCTAAATACATAACTAGCATTGGAAAGAAAAACAAATATTTATTGCCAGCTCAAAGACACCAACCATTATCTAGAGGTTCTTGCTGACTGATCATTTTCACACTGCAGTGAATTGTGCAGTAATTTGAGGAAGGGTAGCTCTAATTCACAAGAACCAGGGAGGGGTGAAAGAAAATGTAACAGACTAATATTTTGCGCTGTTATCCTTCATACCACTGAGGGAAAGAAACACAAACCCTGCCGTTCTAGCTGCAGTCCTACAAAGCGAGTCTTCCGAGAACTAAAATCTGCAGTGGTAGCGATTCGTTTCTGTGTTGTACGTAATGAGAATGTTTCAAGGCTGAGTTTGCAGAGCTAAACCTGTTTAACATCTCTCTGATTAAAGGGAAAGAGTATTATTTTGGAAACAAAGCTGAACTCACTTGAGTTTCTCAACCTGACGTTCTTTGTCAGGGTGTGGCTAACACTGCAGAGCACATGCTTCACTTTGAAAAGGACCTGCTTTGGCCAGGTTTTACCCATTTCCCTTTGGTTTGTTCTCCTCGAGAAAGTTTCCATGTGAAAGTGCACATATTTATTGCAGAACTGGTGTTCACTTAGCTTCACTTGAATCTTAAGGTGGTCCATCAAACCCATTAACCCACATCTCAACCAGCTGAAGGGTTATAAGTGTTATAAGATGCAAGCCACATATCATTAGGACTCCGGATTTCCTGTGTCACATGTGCAACACTACACTGTGCAAAATCCTGTCTTCTGGAAATACTGACTCTGTGACGTGCCAGCTACGGGAAATTTCTGTGCTCTTTCTGGAAACAAATGCACACTATAATCTCTGCAATTGCTTGCTGATCATGTGAGCTGGCATCGAAATACCAGTGTGTGTGTGTTTGTATACAGACAAGATAAATCAGAAACTATCAAAAGCAGCTTCTTATGAATAAACTACACGTGCAGACTGAAATCCATTGACTGAAAATTATTTCAAAAGAAGTCTGTACAAATAAGAAAAAAATCACATATTACTCATGCATAATTTATGAACAGAATAAAGCGAGGAAAATAATATCAAAGGTATGATTGAAGGGGTACTATTTTCTGAGTTTCTGTCTTCATTGCATCTAGATCATTCTTAAAACAACTTCATTCTCTGTATATCTTTCCCATGGGTAGTCAATACTGGAGGTTTTTCTTTGGATTTTTTTCTGTGTGAATTTATGTCTTTTGAAGTGGAATTCAGAATTTTTAGTCTTTCTATATGGCATCCTCTTTGGTAACTCTGTTGTTTTCCCCCTAGCATTATCTTTTTAGAATTCATTGGCTGTTAATGTGTATTTCTAGTTTAATAACAGAGTATTATCTCATAACAGAAAAGCCATTTTTATGTGAGCTGGAACCAGCTTTTAGCTTGCCACTATTTAAAAGACAACCATGGAAACAGAAAATGACCTATTTAAGTTCACACTAGGATAATGTCATTGCAAAAGTTTCTCAGTGATTAGTAACAGGCCCTATATAAATGAGAAAGGATTAGGATTTCAGGACAATTACCCCATAATAGTGATTTTAAATGGCAACATTAAGGAAAAGAACCTTTATGAGTGGGTCTTCTATCCATAAAACACAGTATATATTAGCAGAAGGCAGTGTTTTGCCCATAGCTGCATGCTAAAGTGATAGCTCAGTGTGGCTTGGTGGGCTTTAACTCCTTTAAAGGAAAAAACCTATTAATTCCTCACCACTGACTTCACCCACAAAAAACCACAGGCAAAGCCTTTATGTAATCTGCAACCCTCCTTTCTTACTGAGGTAAGCAATTAAACTTAGAAGCTATTCCGACTTGAATTTGAGGGGAGGAGCAGTTACATCTTGAGGGAGTGGTTCAAATTCATCTCATCATAAGCTCAGGCATGTACAAGCTTGACTTAGATGCTGGCTTCTGCAAATCTTGTATTAATGAGGGCTGCTCCCTGATGCTTGCTTAGTGCTGGAAAGGCAGAAGGGGCAGAGGGTGTAGAGCCATCATCAAAGGGAACACCAAGGGAGTAAGTTATCTATTAAAAATAATGCACACACACTGCCTCAAAATAAAGGTTTGCTCATAAGAGAGTCAGGGAGTACCCCTGTCTCACATTATCTTCAGAAGCAGCTGCATACACTGAGAAAATCTCAGGATTAAAGCCCAGTGTCATACACTTTAATGCTGTAACATTTTTTTTCTCCTATTTTTTTTCTATTTATTTTAATTTAAAGCAGGATTACTTATACTTCAATGTGTATATGGGGCTTGGGAGGGTCAGGTAAATAAAACAGGTAAGGTATTGATTAATCAGTTCATTTGCATAAGCTCAGTTAATGAGAATAGCAAGATGTACCTGCTCCCTAATTACCCCTGAGTGTGCTGAAATATTTAATGCGAATTAAACAAACAATTTCCATGATAAAACAGGCTATGAAGTAGGACTTTTAATCAAAAGAGTAGAGTGGAACCTTTCCAAGAAAAAGCTCTTCTTAAGTTTTATATACCCAGAGTCCTTTGGGACTAATGAACACTGAATTTACATCTTATTTCCATGTGCATCAAGAATTGTTGTCGCTCTTGATCTACAGTTTTCATGCTGTGAGCAAACTTTGTCTGAAACTTTGCTGAAATTCACCTTTTGCACTAGGGAATTTCCCACTAACAGACAGAAGCTGTGAACCTGAATCTGATTTTCTGGTAGAAGCAAAATTTTACCATTTGCAAAATAAAAACCCCAGCATATAGACAGAAGTGGTGTTTTGTGCTCATAAAAATATATTGAATTTATTTACTCTTCTTGTTAATGAAACAGCTTTTACAATGCATCCTGAAAATCTTCATCCCTTGCTGCTTACTGCTGATGAGGTTGTTAATGAACTGCACAGAGACTTCCTATTTTTTAGGGCCTAATTTGGGCGCAGTGTGCATACGTCAGCATAGTAGGTGACGTTAGATGTATTCAGTTTCAGATTAGTAATTCAGCAGGACTGAAGTGAGGTGAAGTGTTATTTAGTACTGGTAGAAGGAAGCCAGATAGCTCTGGAACACAGGCTAGTGTCAGCACTCCACAAACTAATTTGAGTTCCTGGGAAATTTTGAGCAATGAGTTATTTTGTAATGGTACTTGACAAAAAGGAAACATGGCATTACAATGCTTACTGAGTCAGTGTGTTTAAAGTTGCTCAGAACAACACAAGCTGCCAGTGAGAGGTGATACAGAAATGTGAAAAAATATTCTGAGGGTTTTGTTTCTTTTGCTGTGTAACACCTTCCCACTTAAGTAATCTGTTTAAACCTACAGTGGAATTTTAAATGCATCTTGCAGCCCTTATCACTGTTCTGACAGTATGTAGATGTTATTATAGCCCTGCTGTATCAGATTACCTCAGTAAACTAGAGGAAGAGATGAGGTGAAGAGGAGTGAGAGTTTGGCCACAAGTTTCCACATGCTCTCAGCAGAGATGCCTCCTGTGTAAGTGAATGGAATCCTCTCTCAAGGACTTCAGGTCCTGACAATGCAAACTGTTGAGGATCTTCTCAAAATCCTCAGCACCAGCAGTTCATATCTCCTGATGAGCAGATGAAAATGCTCCACATGATTGCTATTTTTCCACATAATCTAACTGTAATTATTAAGGGAAGGCTGGATAATAAACAGTGGGATTACACGTGCAATTGCTCTCTGGAGAGTTAATTGCTCAAGAGCATTACTATTATTTAGAAAAGAATCTGATTAAATGAATCTGCCACTGAAATTATAAAAGGACATACTCTAAAACTACAAGGGAAAGCACACTAGCAATTGTAGATAAGGAATAAAAATTGGCATGGTAATTAAATGCTCTGGCTTTGATTCCCTTCTCTTATACTTGTTTACAAGTTTAGAAATGGAGTGTCTCCTGCAAGCTGGGGGAAAATCAAATTTTTTCTTTCCTTCTTGCATCATTCCTTACATACACTGTTGTGATTTTTCCTTTAACTATGTGTTTGATGCTGTATTTTTTCTCCTTCTAAGCTTTGAACAATTATTGAGTATTCTACATTATTCAGTAACTAATCTTGTAATCTCATTTCTCTCTGGTTAGTCCCAGGTAACATTACACTTGTAGGAGAATGATGTCTTAGGAAATCATATGCTTCTCTACACACTGTCACTAAAACTACAGACAATCATTTTATATACGTATAACCATTTTATGCGACAATACAGCAGGAACAGCAGCAGGCTTCTGTTTTCAGTTCACCCTATGTCAAAGGAATCAAGGTTTGCCCTTTAATCCAGTCCATGCACAGGACAGAGCTGGGCTCCATTCTGGGCTCTCCCACAGGCTTCCTTGAACTGCTCAGAAACCTCCCTGGCCTCTTTCCCAGCAGCAAAGACACTTTTGCTAATCTACTTGGATTTTACCAAATCCTGAAAGCTGTTAAGTGCAGAACCTTGACTTCAGAAAAAAATCTGCAATAAAGGCCCAGTGACTTGAACTGGTCCCTATTTCCAAAACACAGTCACTTGTTTACTTCATTTCTATTCTGATGTACAGACACCCTCAGATGCCAAAGAGCCACTGGGACATGTTGTTTCTCCTCCCAGGCCCTGCTGTATCCCAACCTATCCCTCTGGAAATATCCACATGCCACTCTGCTCAGGGTGCTTGCTTTATCTTGAGTCAAGTAAGGGTTTCCCCGTGCTGGGATTAGGTGCTGGCTGTCAGATGTGATGGGAATGCGGGGGCTGGAAAAAAAGTAGGTAGTGTGGCAGTGGCAGAACTTGGTGCCTGCTCTGCTCTGTTCTGTTCCCCGGGTGTGATGAGTCACAGCTCTGATGGAGAAGGGAGTTTTCCAGAGGGAGAGCTGTGTGGCCAGCAGTGCAAGGCCGGTGGTAGATGTAGTACCAAGAGAGGGACTTGGCTGCTTGGAAACTGATCCCAAACACACCATATAAAGTTGCTGTTGTATCATTACCTGGGTATTTTTAGTAAGTGATTTCCATTTTGTTCTCTAGAACAATAAATGTTGCTTCACTGTAGCAAGAGATTCCCCAGAAAGAAAAGCCTGATACAGGCAAAAGAGGGAAGAAAATCTACTCATCAATGGGGATGCAGAGTATTTTTGTCTAAAGGATATTACCTTGGTAACATTTCCTTCTTTCACTTATCCTGTAGTCATACTTATCTGCTGTCATATTTGAAGTAGTTTTTGTTCATTATAATCATACTATACTGGCCTTCTTATCTTGTAATATTGCATTCATATTCATAGACCAAAATTAAACTGGAATTACGTACAACATAGTTGCCCATTGTTTGCCTGGAAGACAAGCTACAGGAAGGTGTCCTTTCCAGATGGCAAAGTCATTCATCCCTCCGCTAATCTCCACAGCCACAAACCCCTCCATGCATCCCAGGAAAAAGCTATAATTGAATATTACAATGTGAAAATAACTGAAGGTGTGGATTCCACTTGCCATGTGGAAATGCCTTTTCTTGATTTTTTTTCCCTCAAGATCTGTTTGCACTAGGCAAATAAGATGATCTCTTCAACATATACTTAGAGCTTTAAACTTTCAGTTGTTTTGATGGCAGCATCTGCAAATGGAAGAACTGCAATGCTGGATGGAAGATAAGATGGGACAAGTGTAGTCACAAGTTTTTCACCCTTTGTGCATCACATTCAGACTAATAAAATCAGTCATTTCCCCCCCC
>VZTJ01001971.1:1882839-1902562 GCA_013397795.1 Orthonyx spaldingii
GAAGAAACAGAGCACATGCAGAGTGATCCTTCTCTTGGACTATTCTCCCACACTTGTAGTTTACATCTTTTCAAGGTGAACATTGGGCCTGGGTCAACACGTTTAATAGCATACTTCATTAAACTTAGTAAGAACAAGAAATCTTTTCATCTTTTAAAGCTTTCTTTCATAATCACAAGGAGACTCTTTCACACGACCCACCTACCAGAGCAGTTTCAGGGCAGCATTCTGCAGCTTGACACTCCCTAGGAATATCTTCCTACCATCTTACATTTTTACCTCCCTTTTTCTGGCACTCAGACTGGCTTGTCACACTAACACCAGGCTTACCCACACAACTTGTTGTTTGGAAGTTTGATCACCAGTAGCTGTTAAGTTCTGAAAAGTAGTGATTAGTGAGAAGAGGTTACCAGCTTCTTCTAAGAGAGGAGGAAAATCCTGTATTATTTTCTGTACTGGTACAATACTATGTGTGAGTTTTTATATACCGTGTAATCCTCTAGGTTTTTTTCTGCACGGGGTGTGAGGGCATTTTATTTCTTCACACGGTTAGTCAAAAGCCTTGGTGTATGTCAGTGACATTCCCTGTTGCCCATGGCTTCATATATAAATGCCAGGTATTGGGTGATACAGTTAGCAGACCTGAGGGAAGGTGATCTGGGGGATGTGACCATCTGCATCAGAGCCTGCTCCCCGCCACCCCTGTAGGCGCTTACCGTAACCCATGAGGGACTCGCAGCTCCATTCTCCGCCCTGGTCAGGCCTCCTGCAGTTCTGCCATAGCGACGCTCGCTGCACATAGGGCAAGGTCTGCGACTCCAGCCAGCCCCTGCCCGCCAGTGCAATGATGCCGAAGATGACTCCTATGCCCAGGAGCAGGGGTAGGATCCATCTGCAGCGCGTGTAGTCGAGGCCGTACTTCACCATGGTTCAGGGCAGGTGGCTGGCAGGATGAGGACGGCGCTGTCTGCCACAGGCTCAGCGACGCAAAGCGATGGCAGCTTCTGCAGAGCTCCTGGAAAGTCAGTGCCGACACCTGCAAGCGCGTGTGCAGATATTCGAGAAAAGCTTTTCAGCCAGGACAGGCACAGGAGAGAGGGAGGGAGGGATGGAGGGAGGGAAGGAGCTCCACCTAGATTCAGATGAGTAAGAGCTGCCGCTGAGCAATAACCAGTTGAGCTGGGAAGAAGCTTCAAGGTTGGGTTTATCTGTGGGATCTTCTCTGCCCTGCTGACTAGGTAACAAAGCGAGAGCTGTTTACCCTCAGCATTTAACACTTTCCTTCCTGACATCCCCACCAGGAGCATCTCACAGCTGTGCTTCCACCTTTCTATCATCTAAGTGGTTTGCATTACGGCAGGTGAAAGCAGAGAGGAGAGGGAACTATTTGCATGACATGGTGAATGCTTCTGAAACTTGCCACCTGGAGGCTGTAAGCTGCCTTTCTTGAACTCCGTTTAAAAATAAAATCATACTTTATTTTTTACAATTAAAGAAATTCCCCTAGCTGCTATAAAGCTAAGACAATAAAGAATGTAACTGCCCTCTCTTCCCCTTCTGGGGCATAGATACAGAGGAAAACAAAACCAAGTTTATTGTTAAAAATATAGTATGATCTGGATATAGTCTTAATGGGAGAACAAAACCCGAGTTTTGATTTGACTGAGCCGCACAAACACTCTCTGTGTGTGGATCTGGCTGTACATGCCCTGCCTGAGGCCTGTCAGAGCCTGTCTGCGGCTGCTAAGACAGCAATGCAGAGATGAGCGAACACCTCTCTACGCCCCGGGAGAACACCCAGCCGAGTGTGGGGCAGAGTTTTTTGTCTGTCAGCTCAGAAGCGATATTGCTGTGTTCCCTGCACTCTCCCTTTGAACTAACACATGCTACAACCTAGTATTTTGATAGGGCCTAATTGCATTTACATCTGGAAGCAGTTGCGGCCCTTGATCAAAGCTGGTTTGTGTGAAACACAGTTAAGCCCAGAGGATGCAAAGTATCCTTTGCTCCCATGGTGGATTTTGTCAGGTGGGGTTGCATCCAAGTACTGACCTCATTTACTCAAAGAAATTTGCTATTGTATTGCAGCTGTCATGGTACAGTATGACAGCCATGAACTGTTTGTGAACTGCAAACTCCTCAGCATTCTTCTGAATTAATATTCATAAATCAATAATGGCCTAAATAAAATAAATTAATAATTTACACTGCACTGATACACTGTGCCTGAAAAGGCATTGAGCTTGCAGAGAACCAAACTGGAACATCCACAGCAGTGAGCTGCAGCACAGTGAAGAAGTAGTAACTCCACGAAAAATTTGATTTGAAGAAGTTAATATGACACCATGAGTTATCTCTCATCAGATACCTTATTAGCCTCATGGTAGATTAGCAGTTGTGTGGCTGCATTATCTCCCATTATGGGCAGCTGAAGCATCCTGCCAGCAGCTGCCCTGTGACCCAGACAGTCCAATATCCCTGTGGCTGTGAGAGGTCCATCAGGGATATCCAACAGGCCTCTGTGAGAGCAGGAGACATTTTTACTGTTTTAGCCATTGAGTTTGAATGCTGCTGAAAGCTATAGCCAGCTATGGAGACACCTCAGCTGCTGTTTTTAGTTGGAAATAAGGGACAATCTCACTTTTTTTTTTGTAAACTTTAGGGAATAACCATTTCCCTAGAATAGAAGGTATCTTCCACTGTAGTCCACATTTGTACTATCCACAAATTCAGTTATCATTAACTTAATGTTTAAAATATCATTTACCTGTTCTATAACACTGCAATACATAATTTTTTATGCATGATTAAAAAATATTTACATTAAAGCAAATGTTATTTGAAGTTCAATCTTAGTATACTATGCTGGTACCTGCAAGCTGTCCAAATCTGTAAGCACATGTTCTTTCAGTTGCCACAGCTGCAGTAGAAGCAGGCACAATAGAAACTGAAAGTTTGAGAGAACACAGGTTTTGATATTAAATGGTTTTTAAAAGATCTCTTCAGAAATACTCATGAATGTGTCAGTAGAGTGTAGACAAGCCTTCACTCAGCTATCTATACAGTCTCTTGCCAAGTTTCAACATTTCACAAAATTACAGCTTTGTAAGGAAATAGGCAAATCAAATTAAAACAACTTTGTACCTGAAATCTAGTATGAAGTCAGGTACTGTCATGCATGTGAGAGCCAATGTCTGTTGAGGACTCAAATGGTCCTCCCTGAATTTAGAATGCTCAGCCATGTTTCAGGTAGGCACTTACTGAAGGATTTGTCATCAGTTTCTATTACAGCTCACCTGTGGATGAATGCACACTGTCACCAATGTTAGCGTTTGCAGGATGATACCACAAAGAACATTATCATGTTGTGAAAGAAAGGTGAGCAGTGTTCAGTCACCACGGATGTTTCTGTGTCTTGCCCACCTTTGTCATCCTTAAGTAACTTAGAATTACAAGCAATCTTCACATTCAGTAAAAGGGTAATTTGTGATACCTTGAACAGTAGAGAGGGAGATATATCCAAAGGTGACAAAATTATGTATCTATCTCATGTAATTCTGATACTCCTATGGCAAAAAGGGAAAAGTGATTGGAAGCATTAAGTGAAGTGATGACTTACCTTCACCATGCTTTGACTTTTACAATGTACAAGTTGGATGTTTACATGAATGCTTTTTCTCCAGTATCTGTGGATAGTTCCTCCTGGCTAACACCAGCATCAACTGTTGAAAATGAAGTTGTATTATCAATGTTAAAACTGTTAGATTGTAGTGCACTTTCTGCACCTAAAAATATTGCTAATGAACCTTCATTATTACTCAAGGTAACCAAGCAAGCAGAAAGATATTGATAAAACAAACAATTCTACAGCATTAGATTTAGAAATAAAAATATGATTTTTTTCAGCCAAGACACAAATGGTTTTCTTAGTGGAAGAAGAAGCTAACAAATCACTGGCAGCATATTTTCATTCACCTTTAGTCTCTGACCTGGTCAGCTAAGCTATTTAAATGACTGGATTGGCATAAGCTGACCAGCTGTGGTGCATGTTCATGACTTTTGCAGCAAGCACATTTTCATTCTCTAATGTTCTCAATGCGTCTAAATAAGAAGTCCCTAGAGTTTGGATTTTAAAACTTTGCTAAAATTATTTTATGATCTGTTCTCTTGTGTGCTATCTTACATCTAACAAGTCATTCTGAGCAACTGAGAAACATTTTTGGCATGAGTTATCATGAATCTTATAACTATTACTATTATCTTTATTAATCTATTTGCGCCACAGGTTCTTTTTTTTTTCCTTTTCTGGTAATGCCAATGTACTGTTTCTCTCTGGAAGGGGCTGCACTGCAGTTATTGTTACAACCACAGCCTAAACAGTGATGTAACTCAGTCAAATTGTACCTTGTGGTCACTCCCTGTACCCTGCATCCCCTGGGCAGTAAGGCAATATTGTTCTCCATGTGACTAATATTTCATTCATAACAAGCACATGTAGAAAAAGACCTTTAGACATCAGAAGTGTTCACAGGGTAATCCAAGCTGCAATTCCTTTATGTCAATTAGTACATTTGAAATACATTCTGAACAGGACCTGACTTTATTTCTTTGCAAAGTAAAAACACCCTCCTACAAAAATGCACACAGTTGGGATCTTGTAGTTTTGGCCACACCAACCCTTTTGGAGGAACTCTCCCATGGTGGCCAGGCACTGTGACTTCTCCATGATGCTTATGGTGACCTGCGAAATGGTGGGTGCTCAGTCCTGCTGCTGTGCATTTGGGAAAGCTTTCCTCTATCTGTCCCACACAGCTCAGGAAAGCTCTGCAGATGTTGGATACTTCCTCTGTTCACTGACTACTGAGCTCGGAGGAAAATTCCCACAGGGTTTTGTTAAGATTTTTAGCAAGAGTCATCCAGGACCAGCTTGCTGCAGGATCTCCGAAGCCTGCCCCATATGCAGCGCAGGCTGGGTCTTGTCAGTAAAGCAGGCTTGCCTTGACAGGCCAAAAGACTTAGGCTTAAAAGGGTTTTCTTCCTCTCCTTAGCAAGGCTACATGTGCAAACCAGTAAGTTTTAACACCCAAGAAGCAAACATGGGGCAGCATCCAGGATTGTCATTTATGTGAGAAATTCAAGACAGTATTAGGAAAACACATATAAGGAAAACGCAAGATTAGGAAAGTACAAAGACTCTGTGTGCCTGAGCATGGATTTAATTGTCAGCTGACAATTAGTTTTTGCTAAAGGACATAATAAGCTCTGTATTGGAACAACGTTTAATTCCCAGGTATTTCCTACAGATGCTCCGTAGAAGTTTAATCAGTTCAGTCAACTTCTTCTCCAAGCAAAAGGCTGAAATCAAGGGTGTCCTCTAAAGCAGCTACTCAGTTAGGAGCTGAGACGGCCTCTGGACACTTGTAACCATTGTGAGTGGCTGTATCTTCCTTGAGTGACTGTCAGGAGCACAAGCTCCCCGGTGGGCACACAGAATCACAGAAAGAAAGAACCATAGCATGTTGCATACAGGGATTCTGTGAACCCATGGGTAAGCAGTTAGAGAGGTACAGCACAGTCCTGTTCTGCATATGGGATAATTTTACTTAAGCTACTTGCTTTGGGCTCCAGAACTTCTCTGTGGCATAGGTAAGCTAACAAAATCCTTGTCCTGTTGTAGTGGATCATAACAGTAACTCATTGTAAAGCATGAAGTTCAGTTGCCTTAGGAGAGGAATAAAATCAGCTTCACTTAGGTAATTCCCAGGTGCCACAGCCTTGCTACATACAGTCCTTTGTCAAAGAAATGGCTTTTATCTGCTCTGCCTTATGGGCCCATTGGGAATAGCTACTTGTTTAAACGCTCTGAGATTTACAGATATGACATGCACACCAAGAATATCTTTAAGGGTTTCAGCCAGGAATATTCACTTTGAGGTTCTCCAGCCAAAAGAAGGATTTTACTGAAACTAACATGTTACCTGGAAATTACCTTTTCAGTTTTAAATGTTTGATATGAAATTGATTTGTCAAGAGGGCTAAAATTAAAATGGAAGTCTCCTAGCAATATTTTCAACTTACTGTCTTGATACCAGATGCCAATTATGATTTTCCCAAGTTTTGTTTAGTTTCAAAAGTTGTTTTGTCTTTCTATTTCAAGTCAGAACTTAATTTTCATGTATAACAATTCACCCAAATCATTTGTTTCATTATATGTTCTGCTTATTTCCTGTTATAAGGGATTGCTAACAGAAAGAGAGCTTAAAAATAGGCTGCTTCCTGAAAAAGGACTGTAACGGTCACAGGTCAGCTCCTGCCCCAATCATATGTCTCCATGTATATTCAGGACTGTGACCATCAAACCAGTCTACTTCAATCCATGATCATTTCCCAGGGCAGCAGACTGTAGGACAGGACTTACCTGGCTTTTATGTTCACAGTTTTGTCTGAGTGCTCACTTCAAACTTTTCTGGGCCCCCTCAAACTCAGTGAACACTGATTTCTAAGGTATCACCTTGAGTCTTGGCAGGTTTTGATGCTTATAAAATATTCTGTATTCACAAAGATCTCCATGAAAAATAGTATGTGTTGTCCCCATTCCCACAGATAAATAAAAAGCAGTAGCTATACCAACTCTTCTAGTGTTATACAATCCTGCAAAGATGAACCCGTGAGGAATATAATTAATTTCTATTTATTAACTATATTATATAATGCATAGTTCTTATCACAAATTATTATCTTGTTTATAGCTGTAATGTTTATATTATAAAGCTCCAGGCATGTCTGTATGTTTTCTTCTACAATCGTTATTATAAATATAGTCCTATTAAATTTATGCATTCAAAACTCCTAGTGAAAAAACCCTTTGGATTATTCTAACACTTCTCAAGTAATTTAAATGTAATTTTATACAGGCAAACTTTGAGGGCATTGGATTTTTGCCTGGAATTTCTAGATGCCAAGCTTCATAGCTGGTGCAGCTTTGCCCACACCTTGGGACACCAGGAAATCCCAGACAAAAGGCTGCTTACTGTACCAGTGCAGACCTGCACCATGGAGTCATTGGAATTATCTCACAAATACACAGCACACATGCAGCAAAAGGAATCTACACATATAAACTGCTGCACCTGTGCAGTAACACCAGCATTTACCAGGTTCTGTGAACCCACTGCACATGGATTTTGCTACCCCTGTACTCTGCTACAGGAATCAAATTCAGAAACTCAGCATCCCTATTTTTGACAAATGCATCCTCCAGGTTTGATTAAACTTTATTCTGGTTGTGAGTATCATCTCCCAAGTTTATTTAAAAATCTGTGCAACTTCACCTACTGGCACAAATTAACCTGTTTTTTCAGGATGCTGCTCCATATTGTCAATTATCTGCACTGCTCTGAGCTGTAGGACCTAAAGCATTTTGGTTTCCACAGATATGTGCTTGGTTCATCATTAGTTTGTAAGTGCTCAATGATCTCAGCAACTCTCTTTGTATGTGTGTGTTTGTGTGCAACATTTTCTTTCAGCATGTGGTTGTTTTTGTTTCTGGAGTGCTTATCACCATAACAACCCTCCCCCTCCCAAACGATCTGTTACTACAGTCCCTTGATTTATGTGTGTATTCTACATCCAAAAGCCCTTGTATGCACGATGTAAAGGTCAGGTGAATAATCTTTTAGAATTCTATCTTGTCAATGAATTGTCTGAAAAATTAGTCACTTGTTACGTCAACTAAAAATACAAAATCCCAGTGGGGTGTGGCAGCTGTTTCCCATATCCATGAGATTTAAGCATTAATCATCCCATTCAGGTCAATTAGCCTTCCCTAGCACTCAGTCATGCACATTGTTATTGCTCATAACTCCCCCTGAGAAAAGGGCCAAGTGTGCTCAGATTCTCCTGAACTGCTCTCTCTTCTCCTGAGTTGGATTAGAAGGAGTAACCCTGCAGTCTGAAGCTCACTGGAGATGTTCAGGTGATTTTAGTGAGCACAGATTTAGGTTGCAGCTTAATACAGACTGGTAGGCAAACAGGAGTACAAATTTTCTCCCTGTTGAAAGAAGGGCATTAGAGAAACCCTGCAATTATCTTCAGAGCATTTAGGAAAATCTAAAAGGAACCAAAATATTTTTCCTATTTGTTTATTTGAAATTAAAAGTAATTAAAAAGTGGGAGATATGGAACCAAAACCCAAAAAGAAACATATGCAAGGCACCAGAATCCAGGGTAGTAAATGAATTTTAAATCAAGACATTTAGGGAAGAGGATAGATTAAAAAAAACAAACAGAATGATGAACCTGTCTTTCCAGAAGTCAGAAGCCACAGGCTGGTATAAGACAGCAGTGACTGACTGATTTGCTCCCTTTAAAAACACCACTAGGACAGGGCCATAATATGGGCCCATGCATAACCTGAGGTTAGAAGTGGGAAGGTTTCTAATCATGGGAGAAGTGCAGCCTTCCACTGAAAACAGAAGACACCATCTTTTTTTCACTAATTAAATTTCTTGATCAGTGTAGGAAAGGCGCTTGGAACAGTTTTAATAAAGAACAGACTCGAGTCCTCCCACACCTGAGACCTCCTGTAGACTGTTGTATTTAAAATGTTTAGGGTTCCCCCTTAAGCTGTGATGCACTTAAGAGGTTTTGGCTTAGCAAAGAACATTCTATGCCTGGCACTTCAATGAAAGCGCACACACATGTTTTGCAGTGTATACTGAAGCTTATTTGACTGGAAAATGCAGTTGCTACCTCCTGGACATGAGATCTTTAACTTCATTTTATTGACCTGACAGTGTATGGATACTGATATTCACATTAAGAGAAGAAAAGAATGGCTTATTTGTTTGATTTTATGAAATTAATCCATGAACCACAAACACCACTGAGTTTCTACAACGATCAGTTAAAACATTTTTAATTAAGCCACCACATTTGAAAGGAGTGTCACATACATTAGTATCACTTGAAAGTAATTAATGACTATTTGCAATAGCTTTCTCTGGAACATCTTAGTTGTGTAACATGCTGGTTATGCTTCTACCTCTCCCACGGTACATTCAGAGCCAAGTTCATTTTACATTAGTGCTCTTTCGACAAGTTGTGCCAATGCTTATAAAAAAGCATACAAAAGACTTAAATTATGCTAAACCCGATTACCATATTACCATACCATCCACTCTGTCATTAGGAAAGGTGTCCATTTTCTTACTTTTTTTTCTCCTTTTCAGTTTTAGTTATGTAAGGATTTTCCTGACTTGAGATTCTCTGCTGTGTTTTGAATTCACTGGAAGTAGGTACTATCTTTACTTACGATACAAATAAGTCTATACAGTATTCCCCACCAGCCAGTACTGTACAGAAAAGGGAAAAAAAAATTTAAGAGGACACATTTGTCAGAGAACTCTCTTATTCAGCAAGAATCAAAAATACAATTGATTGTATATGCCACAACTGAGCTCGTAACACAATTTTGAAGTCTGCAGACATTTATGGTCTGTAAAGTTATAAAACACAGGCCTAGAAGGGACCTTCAGGAATCACCTGGCCTCTCTAAAACAGGATCACATGCAATATATAGCATTATCAAATTGAAAAAGGTGTTACAAAATGGAAAGCTATACAATATATAATACAAGAAGTACAGGGCATTGCAAAAGATTAGTTGTAAATTACTTTAGCTTTACAGTCTCTTGGTTAATGCTTTTTAGGTTCTTTTTTGTACATGTGCATGAATACACATACCCACACACTTACCCTCTCCTAAGTACCAGGTTCTTGAGAGTAAGAAATAACACAGAGGAACATGCAGCATTTGCTTTCCACCCCACCTGTACTGTCCTCAATCTGTCTTTGCTAAAGCTACTTCTCCCATAGCTGGAAGAGAAGTTCAAAAAATGAACTTCTTCCTTCTTCTCCAGCTGAACAAAGCCCTGACAAAGGTTATAAACCATAATTAAATCTTCTGTAAGATGCTGCAGGTCCATGACCAACACAGACATGGCTACGCCTCGCTGGAACACTTATTTGTAATTGCTGGCTGCAGAAACACAAACGAGGAGCCAAACAGATTACTCTGACATGGATGTCTGTATGAAGTTTGCATATGTAAATTGCCCACAGAACTGCCTTTCTATTTCTCCCTGTTACCTCTACTCACTCACAAAGCAGCCCCAAGTTTACTAAACTCTGAGGTAACTACAGTGTTAGAAACTTTTGGAGGTTTTCAAACACCTTGTGCTAAGATTTCCCTCCAAAGCACACTGATAATTAAAACACTGTAGCTCTACAAAGGTAGACAATTAGAATAGTTTACGTTTCTGCTCAAAGACACTTTGTAAATCAGCATCCCTCCAATACCATGTAAAAATGTATGTAGTTTAACATCTGAATCTATGACAACATATATATGTGATTCCATCACAAGTCCTGCTGTGGCCACAAACCCACCAAAGTTACATTAGCCACTGTTATGTTATACACACCAGCTCCATGTTTTGGAAGAGACCTTGTCCCACAGCACCAATTGGTGGAAAATAAATTTCAATTTTATTTTCCCCTTAATTCAAATAGCTAATAGTCAACAACAGTCCAGTAACAGGAATGAGAAAAGATTTTTAGGCAGCAGGTGACCATGATAGTCTCAGGGAAGTTCTTTCCTTGGGACTGATTTTGACAGGAAAAAAAGCATTCTTTGGAAGGCTGTGTTTTTTCCTAGTTCCTGTTAAAGCAATTTTGTCAGAGGTGAACGAGAACAACCTATCTCGCAGGACCCACTAATGGGTTGTTTAACATCTATCCTTTTCCTTTCTACACTTGAAACACTATCATCTTTATTCATAAGCAAATGTTTAAATAAAATAAGGATGACTCAATTAATTGGGAGGGGAAGGAGCAAGTAAACCACCCAAACTGAATTAACATGAGAATATGTAAATAATACTTTAGGTAAAAGCTGTTTGCTTTAAGATGCCAATGCTTTTCCTAATTTATTACCAGGGACAGTAAGAAATACTCTGGCGAAATAAGGTGAGTTTTTTCAGTCTCCTACAATCACACCAAATGTACATCAGAGGTGCTCCTCTATTTTACAGTTGACTGTACTCGGACTTAATCTTTCAATTTAAATATGGTGCTCTCTCTGGGGAGGAGTAGTAATAGGTAGGCTTGATGTTTCCCAGGACTTCGTCTTCCCAATTGGGGAGGCAGCAGAAGAAGAAGGCGCAACCTATTACAACAACAGTGCTGGCCCAACCAAAGCCATAGGCCCAACTGAACATGTTATCTCCCGTCAGTGGAATATCTTCTGTGAATTTCACTGGGTAAATGACCAAGCCAATGATCTGGAATGCAGCTGGAGTGAGAAAAGAAATAAAACAGCAAGTAAGTTACAGTGAACATATTACGGTTCCCACTAAAAAAAGGTACCTGGAGATAAGTGCATACTTAAGATATGTAAGGTTTAGCTTCATCCTGCAATCAAATCTGCATTGTTACAGAGGTATGTGACTTCTGTCCCAGGCAGATCCCCATGCCCTTGTGGCTGCGGCAGCCGCAGCTGTCATTGCCAGGTTGTTAAGGCACATACCTGCATGCCGTGACTAGCCCTGTCCCACAGCCAACACGGGAACCCTGCCCAGCGAGTTACCTCCCAGAGCCCCGCTCCTCCTCCTCCCATCAGAAAGGTGGGAAGCACCCGGGGCTCTCAGCTCTTAAGTCTTAGTTTGTGACATGCAGGGTCAAAGGTGTTGGGTGTCCCCATAAAGTGCTTTTGGGAAAGTGAGAACTGACAAAGACCACTGGAGCTTCCCTAACCATTACGCTCTCAGAGTGCAAATCAACCTTCCTTTGTTCCCCATGAAAATGAGTCATAAACCAGACAAAGACGGCTAATTTCGTAAGGGAGACTCCATCTAGCATGTTTTTCTGCTGATGCCTGTTTCACATCTAAAACAACCTTGTCTTTGTGCCCAGCCTTACCAACAACAAAGAGCAGGCCTCCAATTCCTCGCACAAAGTTGAAGCGGAGGATCTCGATCGAGAATGCGATGACTGCAAGGGCGAAACAGATGACCAGGATCACAAAGCCAACGAGGTATGTGGCAGCTGCTGCTCTCCCCCAACCTTGAAGAGAAAACAAGAAAGGTATTACACACAGCAGTACTCTCCTGTGGGTCATTGTAGCTCTTTGGTTTTCTTTAATCATTTTTTTAATGAAATCCTCTACTGTAAGAAGCATGTCCTTGTGTCAAAGGGATCCTGAATGCCTGCAAAGCACACAGCTGCAGAGCAGAGGGGCACAGGACTCCTTGCCTGCTAACTTGTCTTGCTGAAAAGGGGGATAGAGTGCAGCATAGAATAGAGATAACACACTCAAACTCCGTATCTGTAAGACACTCACAGACATCTGAGCAGACAGGGCACACAACTGCTGACAATGCCCTTTATCATTACAGCTCCTGTTCATTATGCAAATTTACAAAACCACTTCCATGCACAAGGAAGTGTGAAAGCAGACAAGAGGGTACCACCACAGGAGATAACTACTGGGAAATAAAAGACCTGTCTGCATAAAACTTTTGTTTGTTTTTGACAAAAATGGTGCATGTGGAGCTAAATTAGCATGACCAAATTGAAATAAACTCCTAATCGCTGAAAAGATGAAAAAAAGGAAAGTTATTGAAACAAAGTATCTACTTACAGCTAAAATGTAGCAGGTGGAGGAGAAACAACAACATATGAGTTAAAAGTTGATGCGCCTCTTTGAATCATTACTTTGACATCTCCTGGAACAGGGTGAATCAAGCTACTGCATGCTGGGGAGGCTCAGGCATGAAGCAACTGTGTTCCGACAGAGCAGCATCCAGAACTCACCAACCACAGGCCAGGGCCAAGGCAACAATGGTAGAAAAACAACCAGCAGTTCTACTTTTGCAGTAACACAGCCTTGTGAAAAGGCCCTCACAGACCTTGTCCTCTTCAGAAACCAAGTAATTTAGGTGAGCCAGTGCAAACAACTACAAGCAAAGGTGTTCCTGCCCTGGAGGCAGGATACCTGCCCACAAGGGCTAAACCATACTGGCGAGTGCTTTGTTTTCCAGTCAGCTGTCATCACAGTTCAATTCCCACATCTACATATTGTGGGTTTCTACTTTCACACACTCAGACAGAGGTAGGGCCAGATCCTGAGCTTCCTCTAATGTAGGAAAAAAGAGGCCAGTGAGATCTAGGTCAGAACACATTTTAAAAAATCTCTTTCATCATAGCTGTCCATCCCAACACAGCTGAAGTGACTTTGGAGATATCCTGCTTTCAATGTAGTCTCCATTCTTTCTCTGCAATTTGCTGTCTGAAAGCAAAGCATTGTTTTACAGCTATTTTAATTAGATCTGTTTGAACTGGTTTTTTCTCCGCTAATCCAACTGCAAAAGTAAAATACAGCAGGTATCCATCAGCCAAATCTCTGCCTGAAACTCCCAACCACCACCACTGCCACCTGAAGACAATAAAGCTGACATAGAAAAGATAAGGAAAAGGTTTTCTTTCCCCTTTCCCTTCCTGGAGCTGCTCGAGACAGTAAAAACTTTTCAAATTAGTTCTCCTTCAGCTAGTTGTGCATGTTTCATACCCCTTCCCTGAGGGAATGCTGAGGAGAAGAAGCAGGGAGGAGACATGATGAGTGTCTGGAGATTAGAACCATGTCAGTGGTTTGATAAAATCTTTTTGTACAAAATATTCTCTGACATACCTAATGCAGGTATTGAATATTGTCTCCACAATAGGATTTCTTTAGTGATAACTAATACAAAGGGACATGTAACCATTGCACACAGTCAGCCCAGGGAAACCAATTCAGACTACATGATCTAGGCAAGCTATTTAGCAATATTTGCCCTATTAAGGAAAAAAAAAAGAAAAAAAAAAGGCACAACAAGAAGAAACAGTTATCACAGCATATTCCCTTTCAGATGCATTATTTATGCTGACAAGGTGTAGGAAGACAAATGTGGCACCTGTTTGATAAAATTTAGGTTGTAAACTTAAATACACCTTCACATTAGACACCTTGAGGTTTGGAGCAACACAAACACAACTGGAGAATTACAAGGCAGAATGCCCACAGTGGTCTCACTCCCATTTTCATATTATCTGTCCTTACTTTACAAGCATAGTAAGCTTTTGGATACAGGTCAGCCCTGGCTCTGCTCACAGTGATTTATTTTTTTGTCTCTGGCAATAAGAAAATGACAATACATATAGCTGCAGGAGATATCTTGTCAGGAAGATTAATATCAGGCTCAGCTTTGCTTCAGGTCTTCAGAAACAAGGCAGCAGTAGGCACAATCATTATGAAACTCAGTGAGTTTTGTGCTCACATGTGACAGAGCTCAGTGCGGGTGACCTGGTGCCTTCCTCTCTCTCTCTCCTGTTGGATTATCTTTTCCAACAGCAGTTAGCAACAGGTTGATGCTGACAAGACCTGATAAGACTGAGTCATAGGTGCTGGCCACAGCACAAGATGGGTGTGCTCTGGGCTGGACGAGTGTAGTCAGCCATTGAACAATCAGCCACTTGATCCCCTGTGGGAATCACAGGAAGAGCAGCAAAAACCTCTGGATTGATGGTTAATTTTTAAGATTTCTCTTAAATTGTGTGAATATGTAAGTCTTTTAATAAGAGACTGATGGGAGAGATTGGGGTGGGAGGGTGCACCTTTCTCTAGCATAGGGTGCAGCCCTGGGATGTTCCTTATCCACGTGACCTGTTGCCACCCCCACCAACAGGGAGAGTTTTCAGTAGAGGGGTTGCTGCAGGGCTAAGACTGAAATTGCTGTTTCTCCATGCAGGATCCCCCTCATCCCCATACCTATCAAGTCAGGCTTTCCCAACTCCTTTTCCTACTAAAGGCTTCTGAGAGCTGATCAAGTCCCTACAGGACTCTCCTCTCTTTCTGAAAGATTCTCCTCCTACAGCTCCCAGCTGCCAGAAGGGGAGAGGTGCAGGTTTACCCTCTCACTGTTTTCTGCCATAAGAGCTGGAGAGACCTGCTCACAGCCAGACAATGACAGATCAGCCCCAGTTTCTACCTGGTTTGTGCTCAAAAGTAGCTTGTAATCACAAGATATTTAGCCAGAATTTAAGCTTTTCCATAAAAATAGAAAATTCTCAGATCCATTCATTTGGCAGAGAGAGTATTTCTTAGGCAAAATAAACATAAATGTGATGTCTGTTTATGAAATCAACCAAGAACACCACAGGCATTTGAAGCTGCATAAATAGGAAGGCAGAAGAACAGGAGAGCAGAAAAGCAGATAAATAGTTGGGGGTATAAGTGTTTCCAGGTCAGCTTGGCCTCAAAGAATAGTCAAGTTCTTTGCATCTAATCAGCAGAGAAGTATTTATCAATTAGGTGGTGTTGAAAGAACATTAAAAAATACAACTGCTCAGAAGCTGAAGGTCTATAATTATTAGGAAGGATTAAGAGTTTTATTACATAGCATTACATTACATGAATAATTACTATGGAAAGGAACTAAGCTGCAAATGTTATCATGCAAGTAACTAGGAGGGGTCACGATTACTTAATGTTAATGATGAGCACTAGTAATATGATGAAATTAAAAGAAAGCAAGCAACAGTGCCTTAGTCCTGATTTCATGTGGCAATGCCTCAGCCTCACCAGGGAGGAGATGGAATCTCTACAGGCTAAGATATTTAAATCTAGATATGCCCTTAGAAATCAATAAAAGAGCTGTGAAAATGGTCTAGCAGGATGATGAACTGCTACAGGATTTGAAGTAACAAGACTCTTGTCTTTGTTCATTCACTTCCAGAAGCTGAAGCTAGTTTGTTAGCTTGTGAATAAATGGAATTTTAGGGTAGAAGTCTTTATCATGACCTGCAGAGATGGGGCATGTTTTTACACTGTAGCTGTAATATTCTTGTGTATGTAAATGGCAGTAGCAATTCTTGTTTGGCCTCAAGAGCCCATTACACAGAATGTCCAAAAATATCTCCCTGTTTTGATGCAATAAAGAAGTAGTAGTCTGTGAGCAAAAGAGCACTGTCAGCACTATTTTCTCACTCAGATAATGTGCAAACTTCCACAGCAGCATGACTGCTGAGAGGAAGCTATGTGCATAGTCACCACGAGCACAGAAGAGCCAAGAATCAAAGGTTTGCTGGGAGGGCAGGTTGGAAATTAATTCTGGGAATCACAACTCTGTTTTGGCTTTAGCAGTGCAGGAAAAGCAATTGCTACCCTACCAAAATATTAAATACAAGCCCTCTAGTACAAACTTGGCTTCAGCTGAGAGCTGAGGAGAGACACAATCCTACACCTTTCTAATTTTTAAAGTCTCTAGATTATTAGCAGCAGAAGTGTGCCTGCCCAGGAGCCAGCAAAGCTCCCTGGCAGAGCCTTACCTGTTCACTGGGAACTTTTACTGGGAAGTTGCAGTAAGTGTTTTCTGGGTGTAGGCAGGGACACCAACTGCTACACCCTTCCCATTAGCATTTCCCGAGTGCTTGCACTTGGCTAACACTATAAACAAAGTTAGTTTGTCTTGAATGCATCCTGGCATTGTAAATCAGATAAAAGCATGCCTGAAAAGAGGTGTATTGAAAAGATAAACATACATCTAGCATTTCTCTTTTATTTACTTGGCCCCTCAGTGAAGTCTCCACATGCACTCAGTTTCACCAATAATCTGTGGTATCAAAGTCCATGTCTCTAGCAACACAGGTACAGTGGCACAGCTGCAGTGAAACATGATTCACAAAGGCTGGGCTCCTATTTCTAGGTTCCACCTTTTTTGATCCTTTCAATTTCTGGGGGTTTGTTTTGTTTTGTTTTTTTTCTCAGCACTTACTAAGGATCCAGAATAATGCTTCCCTTTTTCTTTGTTAGCTGGTGTGTAAATACCAACTGGCTGTTAGGAATATAAGAAAGAGTTAACCTAATGGGGTTACCTTTAGCACACGAACACGCCCATCGTTTACAGTGTTAATTCAAAGCAAAGTCACTGGGGCCAGTCATTCAGAAACAGGAGGACACAACCACCTATAAATATTGCTCCTAAACTTACAACCTCATCACTATAAAGACAATCATCCTCTCCAAATAACACACAGCAAAGAATCTTTTTCATAGATAATGGCTTACTGATATGTTTTAAGTACACAGTCAACAGTTAAATCCTGCAATAGTCTACACTAAGTCATCTTGAGTCATATTCTGGTGCAGTACAGCACTTCTGCATTGCAACATTTTGATAATACACAGACGCTGCCAGCCAGGGCACTTCCCAGACACAAACCAGTACAGAACTCTAAACAAAATCCCTTGTCTGCCTCCCTAACACATGACATCCTACTCTTCTTTTTCCCTCTCACTTCTTCCCTCTCATGTGGCATTTGCAAATGTGCATTAAGGAGCAATGCAGTTTAGGAGACAGTCCTATTTGCAAATCTTTGTCTTTTCCTGCCCCTTTCCCCTCATTTAAAATGACTCGCCTGCTTTTTTTCTTCCTCTTCTTAGTACACATGCCACAGCTCAATTAAGAATTTGTCTAATGGAACATTCTGTTAATGGAGATCCACTCTGAAGCCTTCATTTCATCAGGAGACGCGCAGGATGGTTAGTGCACAGCAATTATTGTATGCAAAACAAAAGTTATGCATCTCATTTAGTTAACTTTTATTTTCCTGCATCAGTGCTATAAATGCCTGCTAGGCATTTTTTCCTTTGTAAATGCCCTCACCTATTTTGACACTAATTGCATTAGCATAGAAGAAAAGGAAACAAAACAAATCAAGCCTGAACTCATATGTTACATCCTGTCTCTAGATGTAAATACTATTTGAGTAGACAGTGGCATTGATGTTATGAAAATTTGAGAATAGGCAAATTTGTATAAATAAGCCAAGGATTTAAATAAGTTTTAGGCTGAATAAGACAAGGCTTAAACAAGTGAAGTCAAGGATACTATTTTTCTCTGTCAGTCTGTTAACTAGAAAAAAACTGCAGAAAATTTCTTTTGCCCCACAATGCTGAGGGCTGATGCAAAGCACACACCCATCAGTACTCAGGGACGTGTGAAGCGGTGTCACTACAGGAGAAAACAAATTCCAGCAGCTGTACTATATTAGCACTTTTTCCCTGTGCAATGCAAATTTCAGCAACTCTGCACTAGCTTTTCTTCTCTGTCTAATGGGGGAGATGGATACTTTCATCTCACTAGCCAGATTTCTTCCACCTGCAGTAAAACCCAAAGTCACCACCTGGCTGAGAAACAAACCCACTTCTCTTACAATATAGTCAGGATTTAGCTTGTGCATGAGTGTTGCAATGAAAAGCTTCTGGAAGTGAGTCTGCTGTGCTCAGGCAGCAAGGGAACTGCACAGGCAAACAGTCCCAGCTCTCCTAGCTGAAACACACCCTTCCAGCCCCCCAGTCCCTAAAGAACCCTCATCCAGGATCTTAAGGCGGGTCTGCTTATTTGTCCAGAAATATTTTGTTTGAGGGAAAAGCAGATGTAATCAGACCCACGTGTTCTAGCAATAAAACAAAAAGTCCCCCAAAAGACCTAGAAACCAAGAGCGTGCAGTAAGAATAATACAGTGGTGATGCCAGATACAGAAGCAGCTACGCAAGTTAAAACAGAGGCACACTTATCCCTGATTTAGGCCCTAGTGCAACAGAGAGGTACAAAGGAAAGAGCAAATTTTTTTTCTGCCTGCAAACTCATGTCAGGCCATTTTAAGCTGCAGATCAGGAAGCATTTTAATAGCTCGGACAGTAGGGTTAAACTAAGGTGCCCTCTCCCTCCAAAGGGTCAGGGAAATACCATTTTACTACTGTCCAGGTGTGGTTCTGCATAGGACACCCTGCACGGAGGTTTCCACACCCACCATCCGAGCAGGGAGGCCAGCGGACAGGGAGGGAGCTGCCTGATGCCAGGTAAGGCTGTGGGACTGCAGCCCGAAGAGAAGAGAGGGGAAGCAAACCGACGGACTTGGAGACAGTTGCTATTTTACTTTGATTGTAAAATAACTTTAGAAAAACTCAAGATATCAATACCCCGGCTTCTCAGTGTTGTATTGATAAAAAGCGATCTCTCCGGAGCAGTGCAGTCCTGTGTTTCATTGCTGGTTTAAGCTCCGAAACAGGATGGATAGTGGTTCTGGAGGGAAACTCCATCCCAGAGAGCAGCTGCTCCACAACAGAGTTAGGGAAGGTCAAAGGCCTTGGCACCCACTGCACCGGGTCCCTCGGAGGGCTCCTCACTCACCGTAGTCCATGAGGGATTCGCAGCTCCAGTTGAGGTCCTCCTCGCCCCGCGTGCAGCTCTCCCACAGCGACGCTTGCTGCACGTAGGGCTCCGACTCGGACTCCAGCCAGCCCCGGCCCGCCAGGGCGATGATGCCCATGATGATGGCCAGCCCCAGCAGCAGGGGCAGGAGCCACCTGCACCTCCAGCAGGCGAGGCCGCACACCACCATCGTGCCCGGCCGGCGGCGCGCCCAGCGAGCCCGGGCGTCGCGGGTGTGGTGCGGCGGGGACGCTGCGCCGGGACGGGAGACTGCGAGCGTGCCGGTCTGAGCGGGGTTTTAAGGCGCCGGGGAGGAGGCAGTCCCACCCACATTCCTCTGACTAAGCCTGCCGCCGCCGGCGGCCCCGACCGGTGGGGCCGGCGGAGAGCAGCCGAGGGAGCGGGGCCAG